>DVZR01000150.1:0-10662 GCA_018237405.1 Thisbe lycorias
ACTTGGCCGCACTACGGGCCATTGTGTGTGGCAGGTAGGATGGCTATTCCAGCCATCCTACTCATCCAGCTCATCTCATCTAGCTCATCCCAGATACCCAGGAGAGCCCTAGGATTCCCAAATGAGTCCTTAAAAAATAAATATTGTATAATATACATACCATGGCCTGAGTAGTATACGAATGTGGTAACCACCAAGTTGTCCGATACAAATTCAAAAACTGTAATCCTGTAGCAACTAACATAAACAAAAATGTCATGATTTCAAACAATAGCTCTCCGTCATGTGGTATGTATGGGAATGGTATATGTTTAGGAGGTGGTGGAGTATCAACTAGTTTGACCTCTGATACAGGGCTCGAGTTAGCTATGCTCAAGCGTGGTTTGGCACGCTTGGCTCCATTCACATCATCATCTGAAACTGGTGGTAGACCCTGGAAATATAAGAAAAGGTAATGTAACTATGTGTTTAACAGTAAAATGCCTGGAAATGTAAGTAAGTAACTTCATACATTTTATCCCTGAAGGGATAGGTAGAGTATGTTTCGGTATACCCACAAATAGTACTTGAAAATCTACAATTAACTAAGTGATGTGATAGGTGGCAAGCCTATCAGCCTAATAAATCTTGGGGAAAAGTTATGTTTATTCAGAATAATTTAAAAAACATATATAAAAAATTTGGAAAGAATAGCTAATTTTTAACATTTGAAGGTAGTTAAGATTCATGAAACCTTAATAGAAATAATTTTAATAAATAAATCAATCCTAATATTCTAAATGCTAAACTAACTTAGTCTATTGGTCCATTTTTACATTGAAATAACTACACCAATATGGTAAAGTAGTGTAGAAATGTATGGGTCCTTAAGATTAGTTGTAGGCTACTTTTTATTACAAATATAAATTAAGTCTGTGAAATTAGAGGTAAAAGTTTAAAGAGATATTAATTATTTATTTATTAGATGATATAAAGTATAAGTAATTACTTATACTGCAGTAATTACTGCATTGTAATATCTGCATTTTTGAACTAGGTAAAATAGACGTACCAGCTGTTTCCTTAAGCTCCGCTAATTTAGATACATATTAAGTGGGTAAAACCGCGGAAAACAGATGGTTGAAACATAAAACAAGTTTAGAAGTTATAATTGTCATCCAACTGGTACAAAAGTGTTAATAATTCAAGAACTAACAAATTCAACATTACCTTTTTGGCGATGCCGGAAGCCTTCTTTGAGCCTGGAGCTACCATCTTACAAGCAATTGGCGGTAAAGGTCGCTTAATAAGCGGATCCTTGATAATTTTACGCCGTCTAGAGACGGCGGTGGACGAGGTGCTAACTTGTGAGTTAGCCCAGCGTCGGGCCAATAATATAGTCAAGCAGCCAACGACCGCTGGTAAGAAGAATACGACAAAAGGGCCACTTTCATTTTCTGTACAACTCATCACTTACATGATAAAATATCACAATTATTTATTTCGACTAAACACCCGTAAATCTGCTAGGATTCCCAAATCTGATAAATACGAGTTTTGACTTTGACTTGACAAATGACATTGAATAACATTAGGGTCATTATCTTCTTCCTTTTTATTCGAACGGCAATTGGCAGTGAATTATACTATTCACAAGAATGAAGTTTTAAAAACGTTATCCCGACTACAAAAATGTAGAAAATCTGTTTGTTTGTCAGTTGTTATTTTTTATCACACAATAAGTAGTACTTTTTTAGCTCAGGAAATTTACTTCTTTTATTTGTCATTACGATAAAAAATTTGATTGGATTTCTTCATATTGGTCTTGTCCAAATAAATTGTAATCTACCTACGTCACGTGGATTGTACGGGCACGAACTGGTGAGATGGATGACATATCATTCGTTAAAATCATTAATTTCCATTAATTAAAAGAACAAAGTAGAACATTTGTATTTATTAACATACATAAATACTCTAACTCGATTTTAGTAAACTTTTGTAAGTTTCACATTCCTTGTAATTTTATATTATATAAAATTTTTAATAATGACAAATTGTTATGATTAATGTGTCCGTTCAATAGCGTCCGTTATGGTAACATAGGTACCCTTGATCATATTCAGTTAGGTACCTATGGTAGGCAGCTTAAATTATATGATGGCAGCATTGGTGTTATATGTCAACTCACAAATGTCAAATACAAATAATAAATTCTCAAAATCAAAATAATCGATTGAATGCAGTGCCGGTAAATTGTAAATTTATTAAAATAATAGTAGATAGATATTTTACAAAATGTTTATATAAATTAATTGGCCTAAGAAAAATGTCATTTGCAGTACTTATTACCTTTGTTCTCACATTTTATGTTGTAATATGGTTTTTCGATTCATTTTTCAAGGTAAATAAAGACTATTATTCGCAGAACCAAATAAATATGTTTGTGTAAAATGATTCCAAAACAACATTGTTTTAATTTATTTTACAGAGCTGTATGCACTACCCCTACTATGCGTTTTTGGAAGGAACCGGCTTAAAAGTAGGAATTTTAAACTTCTCCTGGAAAACAACAGCATTCAATAGATTCATCTACAGATGGAGTAAAAATTTCAATCGGATTCTAAAGAGATGGTTTAGTTTCGGATACGTGTTTACTATTACAATATTTTTACCATTTGCACTGTGGACATTACTTTCAATAGTTTTTGAACATTTCCATGAGACAATACAGTTGAACAATGTTCCTGAAGTGAAGGCTGTGTTACCTGGAGTTAACATACCGGCATCCGATTTTTGGGTTTATTTCTTATCTATAGGATTTAGTTCTATTTTCCATGAGCTTGGACATGCAGCTGCTGCAGCACACGAAGACGTACAACTTGTATCCGTTGGTTTATACGTCTTTACTATAATTCCGATAGCATTTGTGGAACTAAATACAGAACATTTAAATAATTTGCCAATTTCAAAACGGCTGAAAATCTATTGCGCTGGTGTCTGGCACAATATTGCCCTTGCATTTATAGCTCTATTATTATTTTTCTCAGCACCAATTCTGTTTAGTATCGCTTATCAGTCTGATATAGGAGTAAGAGTAATTGGATTTTCTGATGATTCACCATTAAAAGAAGCTAGAGGTTTGGATGAAGGGGATGTTGTTACATCCATTAATGATTGTGCTATAAAAAATGCCAATGATTGGTCATATTGCCTCCATGTAGCCCACGATAGATTCGGTATTTGCACAAGTGCTGAATATATTGCACAAAATGATGAAATTATGCTGGAAACTATAAAAGAAAATGATGTTGTTGAGTGCTGTCGAAAAGAAGATTTGTATAGTTTCTGTTTTGAATACATGGAGCCAAAAACAGCAGTTGATTCAGTATTGCCAGGGCAATATTCTTGTCTAAAACCCAGAGATATGGTCAAAAATAAATTGATTAAATGCACTGAAAGCAATGGTTATATGTGCCCCAGAAACATGCACTGTTTAAAACCATCTTTAAATAATCACACATTTTTTTTGATAATAGAAAGGGAGGACAATAATGCCGTTCTTTATTTAGGGTTGCCATATGATGTACATAAGACAGTTTTTGTTGACCAGTATTTCCCTAGAAATGCTGTTCTTTCATTTTTTTCTCCGTCTGAATTTGAAAAGATGTTAAGATATATCTTTATCTTTTCAATGGGTATTGGTTTTTTAAATGTACTGCCATGTTATGGCACTGACGGTCATCATATAACAAGGAATTTAATTCAGGGTCTAGCTAAGTATTTGAATAGGAATGGTGATTTTGTTAAATTTTTCACTGTGTTTGCTGTAGTCGTAGGTACAGGAATGACAGGACCAATCTTAATTTATTTGTTCTACAAAGCTATCACAGACAATAACTAAACCTAATTTGGCTTATAACGATTATTATACTTGACATTATTGTTTTTAATGTAAGAGCTCAAATGAGATAATTAGTGATATTTGAATTTTTGCTTTTATTTGTGAATAGTCTAGTTTAATGTAGGATAGGATGTACATAGTTAATAGAATTTTTAAATAAATTCAATAGAATTAGTCCAATTTTTGTACATTTCTTTATCAACATTTTTAAGCAATGATAACTTACATAATAATAAGTATCTGGATGACCATCTGGTTTTGGGACTGCCCGATTTCCCTCCTGAGCTATTATAACCTTGTAGATGGTGGCGAAATTTACTTCATATTATTAAAATAAATTTAAATAAAAAAGTATGTTCAAGCTTCAAGCTTATAATCCTTGAAAGGGTAGGCAAAAATTTATCAGTACCCATGATTAGTCAGAACTGGTTTGTTATTAATCAAATTTATTAATGTAAAATTTTATTACATTGTTTATCACTAAATGATGGCTTAATTCTCTCAAATTTCCATACAACAGGTAAACCTTTAACTGAATTAATGTACAGGGTTTTTGGGAAATTGAAAAAATACCAAGTTGTTAGCCACTACACATTATGATACTGTGACAAATTGTTTTCTGTTCATTAACTGATGTTAATTGTAATAGAATTTGACTGGCAACTATGCACTAGATAAAAGCACAGACTGACCTATTATTTAGAGGACACTCTGATTGTCAAATTTCAAGTGATCCAGGCAGCTAGTAGTTGTTGGATGAACACAGAGGAGGAGTAAGATATATTACAGTCTTGGGCATGTCTCCAACAAGCTCTGCTGCTATCTAGTAATTGAAAGGTAGGGTCTTCTAAACTTCACAATAGATATGATAATTTTTGAGTGGGCAATATCTGTGAAGATTATCAACCTCGATTTGACAGAGTTTATACTGGAACAAATCTGTTAACATTACTGTGTTTGATTTAGGCATTAGTGCACCCAAGAATACTTTACCATACTACAACTTGCAAATCTAAACTACAATTAGATAGTGGTTTGACAGTTATTTTTTTTACTTGTTATTAGTTATTTAAGGTACAGGGAGTGGATGCTTCTCTGGCTCTAGTAGAGAGCTAGATAAAATAATTAAGAAATGTTGTTACTTTCTATCGCCTCTGTAATCTAACAGTACCAGTGTCAATTAAGATCACCCGGGGTTTGAAACTCAGGTCAGATTCAGATTATTCTGGACATAGTGTTTTCTGGGATGGGAGTCTGCCCTTGTAGCTTGCCTCCTGTCACATCACAGGTCTTAGTAACTTAGCTAATCATGGGTGTACCAGTATATATACTGACTGTTGGTAGATGTACTGGCACTTCTCTGGTTACCCCTTCGGGGATTACAGGCTTAGTTCTTTTTATCTTCTATAAAGGTACTGTTAGTATAAATATACCACTGCTTAAATTGAAAGTGTGATGGATAATTCCAATAAAAATACACTTTTACTACAACTAATATTTATAATTACTGCTCTAAATTTTACACTAACTTTTTAATTGTAGCTTTACAAAAATCTTAAGCTAACTGTCACTTAATGCAAGTGATTTTTGAAGATCTTTCAATGACTTTCTACCATGATGTAACATGGATTTAATTACTACTTCATCTGTATGATGTTTATTATTCTTGAAGTCAGCTCTAGCCCATTCCGTAAGTTCCAGTTTTGTGCTTTTATCGGGCACTTTTCGTATTGTTCTAAATATTTCACGATATAAATTAAGCACTTCTTGACGTACTAGAAACTGTAATGGAAATAAGGTATTAATAAAAATAAAGTCCAATGAATGAATATTCTTCGTCAACTCCCAAAATTACTATAAATACAATCGGTTTTTGTAATTTCACTGATGAATAGCGTAACCTTTACCTGCTTCAAATTCAGTGCAGTTTTTGGTAATTTTGAAGACATTTTTGGTCATCTGTGAGACATTTTTAATTTAAATATGAAGTCTAAACTTTTAGTTAAATATAACATTAATTCACTATAGAAAATACTCCATTAGAATGCATATTTTGTACGCATTTATAAATCAAACATTGAACGCTCGTCGCTCGGCCGTCGTCCAACACAGCTGATTTTGACAAATAATTTGACATTGACAGCTTACTAATTTGACAGTTGGCTGAACAAAAAACTAAATGGGACAGGAAATTATTGTGAATAACGATAGGAAGCCATTAATTAAGAATAGAATAGACGGGACAGGTGTCGGTGGCCGAAAATTGAAATTATTTTAAATTTTTGAAATTTTGTATATTTAATTTCATTATACTTAACTCTGGCTAAATAGTCGTGCAAAACGATTGAAAGCCATTATTTAAGAATAGATATAGGTTATCTATATAAAGATTATAATATACCATAAAGGTACGTAATATGTTGTACAATTATAATTTCCCATGTTGATTAGGGGTTCTCATGAAGAATAGACAATCTACCTTCCTGCAAATGCATCACGTAAGAGACAAGCAATGACTAAAACTCCACTTCCATTAATGACTGATAGGATATAGAATTCGGTGTCGACTGGACTATGTGTAATTTACCACCTTGTTAACTGCCGCTCACGGATTATTGGTTTCCGCTGAAAATGTTCCTGTTGGTCGAGCAAGGTTATTGGGGAAGTTTGATACTCCCAGATATTCAGGCCGCAATTCATTCTGGGGAGCTTGACAGGCATGCTATATAGCGGGGATGTCCAGCTCTTTTCGGCTAAAGATCAACTTTTTAGTTTTCTAGGAGATTGTCTAGCTTATGTCCAAAAATAAACAGATCTGTAATAATTTTTTAATCTATAATTATACAAAATATGACAGGCGATCGACTAAATTCACATCAAAGATTGACCAGTCGATCGCGAGGCCATCTCTGCTATATAGAATGGGCAACTTAGGTTTTAGTGGGTATATTATTTTATATTTTGATCGGGATTCCTACATACATCGTCTGTTTCCCCACAGGCGGATACCTATGTGAAAAACATTTCCTATCGTAAAAAAAACTACCCCGTACATCCAGACGCAGCGTATGCTGGTCCCCTACCAGTCAGGTTACCTTTTATGCTTTCCATCGTCGGATCTTGGTGAAAATCTTTTTGGAATCTAATTATGAAACTATTAAAAAACGCTTGTACATACTATTTTAACTATATAATACTTTACATACAGAGTCCAACCGGTTTCTTATTTAAAGCATCATCAGGGTACTTTATTAATAAGAAATTAGGTAAAATACAATTTACACTAACATTGATATATTTGTATAAGAATTATTTATTGTAAGCAAACTTTTCTTAAAATGTTTTTCAGATTATTCTGAACAAGCATTTTTACTTTTTTTTTATTACGCCTCTTTCCTATTACGCCTCTTATTTATATAATCACGACACTTTCCCGTAGGAGTAGGCTACATTCTTCCACTTGCCACGATCCTGGCAAACATTTCCTCCCTTCATCCACATTGATTAATCTCTTCATACATGCTCGTTGGTTTAGGGTACTACTACCTAAAGCTTTCTTTAGCACGTCCTCTGATCTTGGAACGTGCGCCTAGGGCTTACCCTTCCAACATTATTCTAAAGGGTAAAATTTGCCTTGTAAAGAGCATTGAGTCGTTAATCTGCTTTCACTCATTCTCTCCACATACTTATTCAGTATAATCAGATTTTTTTTAACGAAACTGGACCTGGGATTAAAACCCAAGACCTCGTGATATTTACCCACATTGGTACCGTTAGACCACAGAGGCGATTAAACGTAGGTATTATTTACAAAGGATTATTTGAGTAGTCCCCGGGTAGTAATCATTATAAAAATATATAATCAGTAGGTACATTAGTTTAGGAACGTTATGGTGACGTCTACTTTAAAATAATCACTATAAAATAATAATAACTAAGAAACACTGCCGATTCATATATTTTACTGAAAACCGCACTCTTTAAAGATACATATTACGAACACTCAACACTGGTAATTCGACTCTAAAAACGACTCTACTTTATTATACTAATTGTTGTTAATTATATAAACAAATAAACTAGGTATTACTAAACAATATATTAAGTACGTAATACACGTAATATTTTCAGTAACTCATTTATTACACTCGTATTATAACTTTTAAATGGTATCCGCCCAAAGCTCAATGCAATCCCCGCCCATTTTACTTCATGAAGCAAGCGCGGGAAACTGCTTCCGTACGTTCCGTGGTACGCAGTACGCACCCTTGTTTCTCAGAAATCAGAATCAAGCAAACGCCGAAAACTCGGAAACTAGAAACAGTAGCGCTGTGAACGCCGCACCGATGAGAAGTGTGTATGATCGCCCTTTATTCAATGTTTACGCAAAAGGAAAAGTTACGAAGTAAAGTTACAAAAACTCTTTTTTTATTTTTCGGTGGACTTTTCGTGTATATACAGTGATATTTATTTAATAAAAATGGACAAAAAATCTTCAAGTTCAATTCCTTCGCCGAGAGCTGAAGTGAAAAAAGAAAATGAAGAAGAAATAAAGGTATGTCTTAAAACTTTTTTTTCATTTTTGTATGTTTTTTTTAACATTTTATTGTTTTATTATTTAATTTTAGAGTTGTTTGTTGGCAAGCGGCCTGTTTCATCTCGTCTCGTAATAGGAGACGGCGTGTCGTATTTATAAATTTGATCAGCTCACCGCGAGGGTTGTACAAAGGTTCTGGTCGCGGGGTAACGCCGAATAAATTATAAAGTATACGGTTACAATATTAATTACATTTAGCGATACACAATAAAACGCGTGTAATATCACGTTTTCGAGGCCTTTTCCAGCCATTAAAGTGTGTAATGCGATATCCGAAGCGCGCTCGGATCGCTGTAACCAGAGACGCTGGATGTTTTGATAATAGATATAGGCGGAGGGTCTGTGTGAGTGTGTACGGATTACTACGCTACGTGTGTGCGTGCGGGGTAATTTTAGACGTGCCTTTGCTCAAAACGTAACTCGAGATTGTCCCAGGCAGCTAGTCGACGCTACAATTTATTGTTTTCATCTGATTACCGCGTCCTAAATTATCGTAATGTCGCGTAATACAAGTGGATGTGTAATTGTATGTAATAAATATCATAGCCGCCCCGCGGTTTCGCGCGCTTTTATTTTCCTACGGAAATAGTTTGGCATGTCAATAACCCCATTTGCAGTGTCCAGTGTCCACGCGTTTCGGGACAATTTGTGTGCGAAAGTTTGAGGTCAATTTAATTTATATATTTGCGTAGTCTAGCGATCTAAATTTTTAATAGTTTTAATTTTAGATCTGACGTTCATAGCTTTCTGTTACATTTGATTATTTTGAAATATTAAGAATATGAAATCAGTTACGGCGTTTCATAATTATATCATATTATACATAGATAGATTAAACTAAATGTAAGATGTAAATGTAAATACTTATATTATTATATAGAAAATATATTACAACATACAGTACACAAAGGCGGCCTTATAATGATTTCAACCAGGAAACCTCACGTATCTCGTCAATATGTCTCGTAATTGGTTAAATGTCACATAATAAGATACCTTAAACTTTAAAATTTGAAAAGAAATGTATTAAATCAATACGTAATATAAAATGTATTATATTCAAATATTACCCAAAAAATTTATTTCATACAATTTTCATTAATTAATAAATAAATAAATATTATAAACACTTTTAAGTTTAAACAGTTATTGATATCATTATTAAACGAGATTTTATCTATATAAATAAATATACCTAAATGAATATTTTTCGATAAATTACACGAATTGATTCAACCCCAAAGTAAATATTATTTGGTTGTGATATAGGCGTTAGTCAACAATATCAATACATGTTATATACATATAATAAACAGCCAACCCCAGAATTACAAACATCTATGGTTATCACAGGAAATAATGAATGGTTTCTACAGGATAGTGTCGGCGTATAATTAAGTATTCATAATAAGCAATTTTCCGCGACTACGCTTTCATAAATCTTTTCATGTAAGGAGAGCAACACGGGCGACAATAATATGTAGTATTTTATTCTTCTTATTGTTATATTTAAGTATACTTAAGCTTTTTTTTCACGCCTGTAATACCCGAAGGGGTAGACAGAGTTGTCTGCCACAACTCTATACCCACTATTGGTCAGTACATATATTGGTACACCCACAATTAGTCCAGTAACTAAGTTCCGTAATATGATAGGTGGTAAGCCTAGGAGAGATGGAAGAAATTGCATATGAATGCAAAAAGCAGGCGCTTCTTTTGATGATAAGACCCACTGCCTATAGACATTATAGAAGTTATAGCATATATATATGCATAGCCTTTCTGTAGGTTAAGGTATTACGCGTAAGCCCTTATTGAGAATATTCCATTGATTGATCGTCAGCATTTGCTAAAACTTTATTGTTAAATAAGAAAAAATATTCCCTCTTGCCCTTTATTACTACTACTTACCAATTTTCATCTTGAAAATGCTTTGAATAGCGAAACCGGTTATTTATTTATCAAAAAAAAGTAGCATCACGCCTATAATCCCCGAAGATGTAGGCAGGGATGTGCCAGTACATCTGCAAATAGTCAGTAGATGTATTGGCACACCAACGACTAGCCAAGCTACTAAGTCCCATGATGTGATAGGTGGCAAGCCCATCGCCATATCGGGCACACTCTAATCCCGGGCAACGCTATGTTTGTTCAGAATAAACTGAAAAACATTTTAAGAAAA
>DVZR01000151.1:0-10659 GCA_018237405.1 Thisbe lycorias
AATCACTTTATCTATTAAAAAAAAACTGCATCAAAATCCGTTGCGTAGTTTTAAAGATTTAAGCATACATAGCGACATAGTGTCCCTATGTCCCTATGTATGCTTAAATCTTTGTTTTATACTATGTAGTGATTAGAAATTTATAATTTCATTTGGCGTATCTGAGACTAGCTTTTGGGCTAAGCTATATGAGCTTAGGCTCTCTCATCCATCTTCGATGTTACACACATACATGTTTCTAAGTTTATTATGAACTAGTTGGTCTGACAAATGTAACTAAGAATCTTTATCGACCTAAATGATTCTTGGATAAATGATGAACAAGTGTAATGAAATTAAAATATTAATTTGCCGTAGTGACTGCGGACGTAAATCTCTTATTTTTAGATAAGATGTCGTTCTTGTTAAATAAGTTGTCAAAGAAACTAATTGTATATCTTAATTAATTATTCATTTAACGTGTAGGATACTGTCACCTCTTTGCTAGCCACTGTATCATACGGACAGTATGTGATCGGATGATTTTAAATCAAATAAAAGATGAATAGCGAACAGCTGAAACTTTTTTTAATAGTAAGACAAGCATCGTTTTGGCAGAATCAAGTATTTCACTGTTTCCCGGTTTATAAATTGCTTAAAAACATCAGCAATATAATAATAATAACCTAAACATCAATAAATATAACTAAGTAAACAATCTTCTGAGAGATTGTTTAGCTTCTATTCTAAGAATCAAATAAATTTTCAATAGATTGAGTTCATTTTCATCAAACAAATTGTTTTAGACTTTTACATAATTCAAAACGGCTTTATGAAACAAATGAGGAATGTATTTATTGTTTTAGAGTTAACTTTGATGCTAAGAGATGTGTCATGTTTCTATTTGCCGCGTAGAATAAAGAGTAGGATTCCAATAAACAGTTTTGGGCGAATCGCTACAAGCATGTGGCTCTCTAATGTGGCACCTAAAACTGTCTGCCTTAGTTGCATTCAGTGACTCCGGCAGGACAATGCCCCATAGCCCCAAACTTTAAAGCCTTCGGCATTCGTTAATTTTCATTTCAAATAATTAGGTACGTATACTTTAGTTTATATAAAGACCTAATATAAAATTTTTGCTCCTGGACTCGAGTTGCATGGTCTAGGTACTCTTTGCATAGACATTTTTATATGGAGTTCATCACATCATATTCTTTTTATTGAAGACGTAAAAGTTTCAGGTTGATTTACTATACTGATATTATCAAGAGTTAATAATAAGTACCTATCTGCGACGACCTTGATATTGTTCTACCTCAAAGAAATATTTTTAGAAGGCACGTGATTTTTATGTAACTTTCAAACTATTTTAATACAGTTATATAGGTACAGTATATATTTCTGTAAGCCTAAATATACTGTCTGTGGAATAATGAAATTAAGTTCTTACCCTTAATATTCGACTTTAATAAGAACCCAGTGTTGAAAATAAATTGTTATTATTTGTAAGTGTAGTAATTTGCAACCGGACTATATGCTATTAGTGAAGTCTTTTACATGCTCTTTAAAAGCAAATTAAACTTTATCTGCTCAAAAATGGTTTACTTACTGGTTCCTTTCGTATATTTTATAATATTCAGAAATATCATGTGCATCTATGATAGAAACTCTATAACTTAAAACTTAGTAATAATAATTATTGAGTGCAATAGCACCAAAGTAATATAACTTATTGCAAATCTTTGAATATTCGTAGTTAAGGTGAATTTAGGGAAATTAGGTGAAGTGGCGCCGTTCGAAGGACTGGTTCTTTCTAAGCGCCCTACTATATACTATCAATATAAGGTGCATCTAAAACATTTTAAAACTTTTGTAAACTATTAATAAATGCTTGTTATAAAGTCATATTATCAAATATATGAAGGATTTTTTTTAATATTTAATATTCATTATCTACTTAATTAGTTTAATACATTGCTTATATATAGGAATTATATTTCATATTCACGGATAAATACAACCACACTACAAATATAAACACATATTTCAAATAGAAACATACATTTCAATGTATGTAACGTAAAATGTTATTTTGTTTGTTTGTTTGATCGAGATGCATTTATTTTTATTTAGATTTATTTAAGTATGATGAGTCCGCGTATAAAAGTCGAAAAATTATAAAAAAAAATTGAAATTTTAACTCACTTTTAACTACTTCAGCATTTTGTGACTTTTGATTCAATTATTTACTTACATATTTTGCGTTAAACATTAATTCATATGTTGAGAGAATTTTGTCTCTTTAATTTATATCCATTGTCTTGACGAAACACATTCTCAATGTAATAGGTTTACATATTACATTCTACTAATCGGCATCATCATATCAGTAAAAACCACTTTCACGATTTCTAATTAAAGATTTTTTTCTCTATGCGACGATGTGCTGCTCTAGTGCATTAGTAAATAGGTAATTAAACAAAAAAATATTATTTTCTAATTTATAAGGTAACCTAAACAATATTATCTTTAATATTACATATCTAAGTTTTATATTATTTTTGTGTGAATAAAAAAAACCCGCGCCGTAGTCAGCAACTATTTCACTTAACAGTCAAAATATTTAAGGAAATTAATAGAACCAATAAGAATATTATATGCTGTTACGGCCGGGCCTTTTTTAATTATTTGAAACAAATAATTAAAGAACCAATAATATTGTCATATAAGATTATAAATAATTAGCTCTCAAGAAAAGAAGCTTAAGTTTGCGTATGATCAAAAGAACCAATAAAAAGATTGGGTGCAAGAAAGGATGTCCTGAAATATTATAAATGACAGAGCTGTCTGTGAGACTAGCGCTTAATATCCTGATTACAGGAAAGCAATGTATTTTGGTAATAAAATCAGACAAATACATATACCAACTTTCAACTTAAGATTTGATGGAAAAATTGATTTATTAGACACAAAGATGTAATTACTATTCCAGTTTTAGTAACTAGATAAAAATGCGTTATTTAACTAGAACCTGTACAATGATTTACTGCAGTCGATACTCGATTGCGTCTCCGTAAATAAAGTAAAAGTAAAAGCTTTTAGGGCTCTGATTCTGATGGTATCGAGTGTTGACTGTTAACTTTTGATTGAAGTACTATTACGTCTAATATTCTGATAGTGTATAATAAATTAATTTTAACTACAAAAATTGTTATAACTGTGATAATAATTAATTTTATTATAATTTTAGAAAATTCAACGACCTATGGCCTGTTTCGGAAAACTGGGCGCTTTACTCCACCTGCAAGATCCATCCCTAGATTTAGAAAATACACAATTGAAGATTTTCAATTTATCAAGGTGTTGGGCAAAGGAAGTTTTGGAAAGGTAAATTGAATTAGTAATATATATTAAAATCTCAATATTAAACCTATTACCAAATTATTAAAACGTCATGTTGAATTTTTGTCCTATGGCATTATGACACATTTTTTTATGTTGTTATTATTTCATTGATAACGCGCTAAATTGACAATACATTTTTGACATTAATAAATTACAACATCTTTCATGTTGTTTCATGTATTGGTCATATCAGAAAAAAATCATTAATCATATATCATAGTTTAAATTGTGGATTACTGGTGTTCCAAAGTATTAATTTACAAAATAGCTAGTTATTTTTTAAGTAACGTTTATATATCGATATCACAAATTGTTGCACTACGCAAATGATCTTTGGATACTACAACAATTTATCTTTACGCTAAATTCCTTACTTGGTAGGCAGAGAGTACGAATTGCCAAACTTCATGATCCTGACATACTTTCTTAGCTACTTCCACATTCATAACTATTTTCATGCACATATGACGATTTCGGAGACTCTTGACCATCTCCTTCGAACATCACGCAACCAATTTAATCATTATATATCAGTCTGGGTTGGTGGCTTAAATAAGATTAACCAAAGATATGAATTCTCGCCACGTGATTGGTGACAAGCTTATCGACATATCAGGTACACAACCAAATCCCAATAGTATTTGAATCATGATTTATTATCACGAGAGTCCATATGATTAAACTATGATATTTTGTAACGAAAGCATTTAATAAAATAATCTTATGATTCAGTTTCAAACGTATAGACAGATTTGATGTCACAACTATCCGGAAATTATTGATGTGTCTGCCAAATTTTGCCAACATAAACTACGAATTTAAATAATCTGACGGTAACACTTACGTATGATGCAGGCACCTACAAGTTTGTTCAGGAACAGAAGTTTTTATAGACATATATATTTAAATACAAATAAACTCTGAAGCTTTGACCACTTAACACGAGCGAAGACTTTTTACAGGTAGAGCAAGAAAATTTACTTCTAGTTGTCGATATTTGGCTGCTATTTTGTAGGAAAAATTGATCGACGTTACTACTAGTGGTGCTAGTATTTAAATTGTCAAGGTAGACGTATAGTAAACTGTTGAGTATTAGAAATGTATCTTGGCAAATATCAGTTTACGTAAAGGAGAAGCATCTGTTTCTAAACTTCAAATTTTTTCAGTAAAACACAGCTAAACGATTGCTATTCGTCTTCAAGCACAATCAATTATTGTAACTATACTAAATACTTTTATTAGAATTAATATTAATTAGATAGAATTTTTTCTTAAAAATTTCTATTTTTATTGGTCTCGTTTCTTCAGTAGCTAATAAAATATTCCTCGAATCTTCTAGATATCTAGCCATCATAATTTATTATACAAATTCCTTATATTATATTCTTAACTAGCATTTTGCCTGCGACTTCGTCCGCATATACCCAATATCTTACGGTTGAAGTGGGGTTTTCAAAGATACTGAAAACCAAATTGTTTATATTTGCATCATATGGTCAGCAACGAAAGTCAATTACATTACATTATTTACAAAACAGGCTAACATTAAAATAGGCGATAACTTACTTGCCAGAGTGATCTGGGGAGTGGGTTATTTTATGTTAAATGTATGTTTAACTGCTCTAAAAGATTGTGTACGTCAATCTACTTTTGTTGCTGACTGTACCTAGTTTATTTGCCCACAAATTCAAATAAATATTTTAAAAGAATAACATTTTTCATACAAACTCCCACCCTCCTTGAAATCAGTCCAGAAGTTTTTGAGTTTACTCATTACGAACATAAAAAAAAAAACAAAAATAAAAATCTTTCCTCATAATAATATTAGTATAGATAGAGATTGCTTATAATAGTTTTATATTTAACAAATGTCATACACGCACTACAATATCATGGCAGTAGATACTAAGTAAGTGAGTAGTAAGCAGAAGTTACGTACGTGTATAACAATAGAATCATGTGACGCTGACGGTACCGCATTGTAAATCAATGTGCCATCCGTGTGATCGTCAAAGAATGATTCGACGTGTACCTAATAATAAATCATTTATTTATAGACCTATTTAAATATAAAGGTATCTCCACACTGGCACAACGACCCTGTACTGTTTTGTCGAGCAAATACGTGAGTTGTAGGTTTGTAGTTATAAATAAAAGATACTATCAAGCCCGCCGTCTCCGCGAAAAATTATATTGGTGCGAATATGCCTAGAATTAGTCAGTAGTATACTTGTCATAATGTGTGGGACAACTTGTCGAACTCAAAGCCGAATGTTTGGTAGGACACAAGTAGGTTGTATATATTTCCACTCCTGCCCAGATTGTACTTATATAATATATGTCCATCTATGAGTCGAACCAGGAACTTCATAAGTCGACGCCTTAACAACGAGATTTATTTAAAATTCTAAGTAAAAATCTCACTAAAAAATTCAATAATAATAATCAAATTAAATATTTCTGGACAAGTTACACGGGTTGATCTACCCCCTCTAAATAAGCAAATTATTTCCTTGTGGTGTAGGTGTCAACGATATAAAAATATAATTAACGATAAAATGCTTATCACACAAATGGTTGTGACTGTCGAGAATCGAACCCGACCTCTTTAATGGTACTACCAGGGTTGTTCAACTAGACCAACAAGGCGGTTGTAGAATGTAAATACAGTTTGTTTTTGTGTCTCATAAATTAAAAATTATCAGTTATGTTAATAGAACAGGTTAATAGCTACTCAGAACGGCGAAAGAACATAAATTATTTTAAATATAATTTTTGAGATTTGTTATTTCGATCTTTTTCTTGTTGACCCATTTAATATCCAAGTCGAGTGCCAGGAAGCGTATCACTCAGGTGATGGCGGAATTGTTCTAAAATTAAGTTATTTTTTGCAAACATTCTCAGAAACATTTTTATAAAAGAAAAATGAAAATTCATAACAAAAAAATATTCTAAAACGAGTCTTTTCATATAATGATCGAAATGTCTTCTGCTGCGAAATATGCTTCACTACATAGTATAAAACAAAGTCGCTTTCTCTGTCCCTATGTCCCTATGTATAATTAAATCTTTAAAACTACGCAACGGATTTTGATGCGGTTTTTTTAATAGATTGAGTGATTGAAGAGGAAGGTTTATATGTATATTTTATACCCGTGCGAAGCCGGGACGGGCCGCTAGGCTTATATAATAAAATAAGTTTATTATTAATGTGCTGGTTACCGATCATAAGTCTATCATAAGTCAAAAAATGTTGGGTACTTTTTTTGACTATAACGATAACTTAAAACGCACAGATGAGCTACGCCATGAACGCTTTATTTCTAACTTACTAGAGGGATGTTTCAAAATATATCCCGTGTAATTGGTTTATTAGTATTTCTCGTACCATCCTATTCACACTCCCTCAATAGTTTATCCCCACAGTACCACTAAAGGTCCAATTACGAGTGTCTGACATGTTGTAATAATTACTACATGGTGTGTCCGTCCATGTTATCGATTATCCACATTCACCACCGAGAAACAATACATCATTATGTGTTAATTATCGTGTCGGCCAATAAACTGATTCAACGCAATCAATTCCCAACTAACTGGTCAAACACTAACCCATAAATATACCACAATATCCGGCAAAGGTACCCGATTCGTCGTATACGCATTGCGACGCATAACAAACATTCCAACTGCGGATACATAAGTAGGGTTTGCATTAATATTCATTATCCCGGATTTTTAGCCAGCAATGTAATGTAAAAAAGGGCGATTTAAATAAAAACGTTGTTTATTTACGTCGGTTATAAAGTCGCTTTTACACGAATGGATAAATTTTTAAGCGTTGTTTGAAGTGAAAATGTTTTTGTTAGGTCAACACTTCGCAATGAAATTCTGTATATATTATGCATTTCTTTATTATATCTATAAACAGGATTGTTTTGTTTGTTTATTCTTTGATCACTACGAAGAACTTGAAATTGAGTGGCATATTTATTTTTATTTCATAAAAAGTAGTATTTTTCTGAAATTTCAAAATTTATTATTACTTTCTATAATACTTATTAATACTTATGTCTAACCTTATATAGGCTTATTTCTAAGAAATATGCCGTAAGGTATATTTCTTGGAAATAAGTCTTAAGTAAGTGCTAAGTGTCAATATTCCACTTATGAAGCTTTCTCTACATTAATAACTCTTCGAAAATGTTATTTTTAAAACTCTTGACATTGCTGACGCAGAACTCCCAAACATTTTGTTAGTTACATTAAAACCTGTGAGTAATGTTTAATGTTTCTTCTTCAAACCTGTCATATCGTCTTTGTCTGTTTAAATATCGCTTAATGAAAAAGGTTGTATTATTTATGTGTATTTTCTTAATATCTTTTATTTCACCATTATATATAAACTTTCGTATTTTACACTATTTTTTATTTCACTGAGAATAAGGTTCGTAATAGACAGACAGGCATAAAGCTGGTAAACCCATAAATTAATATTAGGTCGAATAGCCGGTACAGTAACAATTATGAGAAAAATCATAGATAAAATGATTGAACATTTATATTTTTTTTTGTCTAATTTTGATTGGTTATCTCTTTGATCACAAATAATCGAGACGGTCTTAGCGCTTGAAGCAAAAAACACAGCCATCGGTATAAACATAACATTGCCCGGGATTGGAAGTTTACCCTATATGTAGATAGGCTCATCACATGATGGTACGTAGTGCATTTTCTAATCGTAAATACTTACTTATATTTATTACTCTTACTCAGAGAGTGGGCTTAAAGGTACTTTCATAAAAAAAATATAATATGTAAATGCACTAAAAACGAATACTATTTCCCGAGTCCTTATTTCACATAAAAAGTACTCGCCCTACATGCACCCAGCGCTGTTTATAGTGCGAAATTCCCACGCTAAAACAGCTTATATTGTGTGTTCAAACAAAAAACGACCGTATGCACTCTTTAAAATAGTTTTAAAAATGGTCTCAATATACAAAACTTTTCTCCAGCGTCTGTAAGGTTCGAAATAGATTTATGTTGAAGTTGTTAGGAAAATGCAGTGATTTATTTGCGTGTTTTAAAATTCCTTGCCGGGACTTTGTGCGAGTACATTGCGCTTGATGCTCTACGCGAGTGTGAAATTCAGTGATTGAAATTGTTTGTTTTACATTACAAGTGCTTTTAAGATTAATCGCGCCATTCAAGATTTTCTGGCTTACTACTATTATGCGTCATAAAGCTAGTGTAAAATATTTGATGTATTTTAACTTATATTTTACTTTGAACTAGCAGTTTCCCGCAGCTTCACCTGTTTAAATCATTCTCACGCAGGCAAAGCCGCGAGCAATAGCCATACAATATAGCCTATGCCATTCAGTGATAATGTAGCATTCTAATGGTGAGGAGCAACGGAGTCTTTTCTCATTTTTTAACCAATACTTTTTTCATTCCTGCTTTCTGTCTATATCAAGACTGACTAACTTGCTATCTACAGGTTATATAACATTTCTCTATATTCATATTTTGATATATAAAGAAAACTAGCAATTCTCACAATATTCTGATACAAACTGAAAACAATTCATACATTCCGTATCTATCAAGCAATAGTTGGACACTTCGTATAAAGTTCAGCGAGCTATCCATTCCGTGGAGGTTTATTTGTCACGTCTCAGGCTAACTTTCTAAACGGTCTACGAACGCTATTATTTTTCAATTGTGCTGCGACTAGAAGCCAATTGCACAGTTATTGGAAACTAAGTGACTTTCTGTTTCTCAAAAGATTAAACTTCCGATGAAATAAAATCGCTTGAATAAACATTGCGGACGTGCTAACGCCGTTTGTTTATAAAAAGTTTTTTTTTTAGTGGCTAACCACAATAACTGCATTCCTCCTGATGAAAAGTAGACAGGGCAGTGATAACATTTAGGCAAACGCCTCGTTAACTTATTGAAGAGTCTTGTCACGACGTTTGCTCACATTATGATGTTCTATGCATATGCTTTTTTACATATATGTTCAATATAGTTAATTTTTTTAACCTAACTATAAACGCTTAAGGAGTTCGAAGAACGTAACAAAGTAAAAACCCTTCAAGTTCTAACCATAAGTTTTAAAACGTATATAATTTATTGTAGGTTTTATGTATAATATTCTAAGTAGAAAGCTACAACTTCCTACAGATTTAATTAATTCAATCGGCATGTTTTGAGCAAGACCAACGTTCGGTTATGGGAAACATAATTATATATAGGATGTTTACGGTAACTAAAAGGAGTATTCTGTACTAGATTTATAGGTGTTCCACATTATGATCTTTTGCTGATAGATTAATCATTTCATCACTCTATTCTCATTATCAATTCATCCGTGCAATTTTATATTCAATTTTACTTAAATTTGATCTTTTTTTTATATCAATGGAAAGCAACCGGCTCCCCATCATTCCTTTGCCTAAATTTGTCGCGGAATTATGGATACTCGATGATTATGTTCAATTTGTGATGTGCCAGACTGCCCTTAAACTTACTCTATATAAGAGTTAGCACCTCAGCATCCAGGATAGTAAAGCATCTATAACATTTGTGATGTCTATCGGTGGTGGTGTTTCTTACCATCAAGATCTGCTTTCTTGGTATCAGAAAAATAAATATTTTGCAAACAATATCTGTACTGTATAAATTAAACAATAAATCCAACTCTATTTCAGAATACATCCAACGTCAGAAAAAACACAGCATTGTTGTGGATTAAAAAGGATCGCATTCTCAATTTTAAGTAAGGATAAAAGCGGGAAGGGGACATAATCAGACGCAATCTGATTTTCGACTCACTCTCGAAAAATAAAACGGACCAGAATAACGCCGCGATGCCATCTGGGCTCTCCCACGGTTGTATATTCAAATAAGTTGTAATTACATTGCTGTCGCTTCGCAATACGAAAATTTGTCGTTACACGACCAATTTGCGCAACAATTATCGTCCTTTTTTAATACTGGCATAACAGTTGCGAAATTTGTGCCGAACACGCCGATTCGGGTTAAACACCCATTTTAATTGTTTGAAATCTAAATTTAAAAGTTTGTATAAATATTATCTATACCTGTATTTTAGGATTTTTTACTTAATAGCTTGACTAATCGAGGGTAAGCCAGTACATCTACTGACTATTCGTAGACGTACTGGCATACATTTGCTTATTTGCTACCTTATTGTCATAGAAATATTTAGCATGTTTCATCTCTACTAGCTACCTTCTTGTCCTA
>DVZR01000152.1:0-10655 GCA_018237405.1 Thisbe lycorias
CTAAGATCACGAGGTACTGGGTTCGAATCCGAGGTCGGGCAACTTCTCTTAAAAAGTTTTTCAGTTTATTCTGAACAAACATAGTGTTGCCCGGGATTGGAATGTGCCCGATATAGCGACCTTGGCTTGCCACCTATCACATCAAGGGGCTTAGTAGCTTGGCTAATCGTGAATGTACCACTATATCAACTGACTATTCGTGAGTGTACTGGCATACTTCCGCCTACCCTTTCGTTGTACAGGTATGAAGCTACCTTTTTTAAATGTAACAAAAACCGAATTTTGTTATAATTGAGATTTGTCATTAGTGTGCTGATACGTAAAGTTAATGAAAGACAATGATGCGAATGTTTAAGTGTTTTACGAAAATAAAGGCTACAGAACGGGCACAATGACTCAGATGGAATTCAGCGATGCTCGCCATACTGAGCTTCGTCGGAATCAGAAATACAATCCTAATTATAATCGCACGCATCCGTCCAGCACCTCAACTCAATCGGTCGCGAACGTTTCTACTAAACCGCTTCCAGAACGAGTTGGTGGACGATTCTGTTTGACACTTACTCGATCGTTATATTTATTTCTATTTTTAATAAGCAAAACCTACATACATAGGCGAGGTTATTTATATCCGAGTCGAAATGTAAATGAGAACTTTATAAGTATATTATCTAGAATTTGGCAAACGGAATAAAAACAATTAGATTATTTTATTCAGATTAGTTTCAATGCATTAATTTAGATTTTTTAAGTATATATTAGACATATTTTATACAGATTAATGATGAGGATGAGTTTAATTCTTTTTTGGTTTTGACAACTATTACGGTTATAGGCTATAAAACGTCATCTTTATATTTATATGCGTTCGTAAGTACTCGACTAGTAAACGTACCGCGCAAGTAATCTCATTTGCAAGTGCAACAATGTCACAAAATGATAACCCTTTTAAGGTTATGAATAATGTAAGTTTCAGTTTTTTAAGAAATTAACTTCTAACTCATTTTACCTTTCAAAATGAATATAGTGTGGGGTTGTAAATACTTCCAAATATTTGAAGTTATATCTAATTGGCCTAATGGTCAGAGATCTTTTATGTTATGAGTATATAATATGTTTGTATTGCTGAGTTACAGTTTATATGTATATAATATATATTTTTGTATTAATATATGCAGAAATACTTCTGAAATTTTTGTGAAAAAGGAAATTGAATAATAAATGCGATAGTATAGAAATGATAAAATACTGTTAGTTACTCCAGTGATTAATAAGCTTCACGTATAAATCGGGTTGTCCTGTTATAATACCGCTTCGAATATTTCCAGTGAGCGTTGAATTTATAAATAAAACAGTATTAGCAAGTGGAGAGTGGCTCGAAATATGTATGTACATAGGAGGAACATTGCCGCATTGCGGTGTGCCGGCATGTGTCGACACATCGCTTCTGCCCTTTACTGGCGCACTCGGGTACCTTTAGACTAGACGATATGATTTTTATTAGTTCTTATACCGCGATATTAATAAACTCTGCGTTAATTTGATCAGGTTTAACATGAAGATGTTCATGCTTACACACTAAATACTCCTTAAATACGTTGAGTTTATTTGACGTATTATTCATTGTAACAAGTTGATTTATAGTGTAATATCTGCGCTTGCCCTTATCGTATGACTACCGATCTACAAAATTTCACACCTTAATCATAAATGATTTTTAAATGAAAAGGTTATTTAACAGTGTGGCTCGCACTATTGTTCTATTTCGATTCTGTCGATTGCAAACTAATTTTTTTCGTATAGTACCTCGACACGGATAACTGGGGTACTGTTATCCATATCTTTCATAAAGACAGTTTTATCTCGTTTTCTATAAAGATATTTTCTTTATACAAATTAATAAACAGTTTGGTTTCAATAAAAATATTTGATGTTAACCTTGTCTTGTGGTCAAGGATGATTTATGTTATAAGAGTGTATATTTGTATTTCAGGGTTTAGGTGTTTAAAATATATATTTCTGTATTTATATCGTTGACTAACATCCTTATCACAAGCAAATAATAAGTCTACTTTGGGGTTAGATGAATTCGTGTATTTTGTCCAGAAACATAATTATTTTCTTATTTATTTCGATTTTCCTGTTATCGTCTGGTTAGGCAGTCTAGTTTGCGTTTGTAATTGTAGTCTCCACGTTATTTACTCTGAATACTGCTGCTAGACACATGAATTAAGGCAGATTTAGCCAATACTTATTGTCAGACAGCTAAAATAATTTCACCGTATTTTGTTCGTTGGCAGAGCATCTTCAGTGAGCAGGTGAGCAAACAGGTGTAATCTATTACATTATATATTCAAATACAGGTTTTAGAGTTTTGTAAATATCAAACTTTTATAAGTGTCAAAATATTAAGTGAATTAATTTATTTCATTATGTATTTTTGCAAGTAATTTCAATATTTACTCTAAAGAAACGGGTGTAACGTTATTTAATCGTTACATCGATACCTCCGGCGGAGAAACCGGTAAGTAATATACTATTTCGATAGTTTAATGCCATCTCAGTTTTGGCAACTAGACTATTTCTATGAATACTAGAGAGTTATAAATATTACAGGTTTATTCTTGCCTCTGTGTTTCAGTAGTTATAAAAAGAGTTTGTTTGTAATAAACGTGATAAAAACAATAATTTTATCTTAGAATGTGATTTGTATAGGAAATCAAAACTACAAGTGAACAATGACATTAGTGAAAGTCTGTATAAAATAAAATTTCTTGTTTTGTTTCCGTCTTCGACGCCACTGTAACGAGTTTGTAATACATTAGTCGGGCGTTGATTTACACAGCTACGTATCGTGGGCGAGTCTATTCATAGTACTAATGTACTAAATATAGTATCGATTCCATATTATTTCTTGTGACTGACTCAAGGTGCCAGAAGTTCCGTTCTTTAATTTAACGTACAATAGTGTTGTTAGTAATCGATTAGTAATTCATAAGTCGTTCCTTAAGCTTGTTTTGTGCGGCGAGTTTAAAGAGGTTAAACTCTTTTTACTGATTAATGACGACGACAAGAATTTATATAATTTCCTACTTTTCACGGTTCCAAAGAAAAATAGACCATGCCTGTCAGGGATTTTGTAAGATGGCGAAAATGAACATCTCACAAGGATCGTTTTTTGTGTCGAATTTTTGTTTTACAAGTATTATATAACAAAATCTGCCGCTTTAATATCGATAAGTGTTAGTACTTATCGATATTGTAGCGGCAGATTTAATCGGGGAGGAAAAAGTGTTAGTTTGGTAAGCCATTTACTAACACTTTCGACCTGAAGCATAAAATAGCAAACAGATTTACAGCCTGAAAGACAAGTAATAAGCAAATGGTTCTCTACGTGGCTGAAGAAAACTATCTTCTATTGACAATTACTACTAAGTAGGTGATTGTTATTCTCGAAACTACTATTATTATTCATAATTAAAGACTTGAAAGTACAATTACTATAAAGTAGTCCTTTATAGTAATTGTAGTATCATTATACAACTTTATGTACTAGAAATAGTTTGTGATGATAGATACTCCTGTTGTAAAATTATGCATACATTATGTCACATAGGATGACAACAGCACAGACGAGTATGTTGCACTCCTAATAACGCAATAAACTATAAACAGCTTTATATAAACGCTTACTATCAGTAGATATAACAGGATACAATTTTCTTCGATTTAATGGAACTTCGCATATATTCAATTCTTATAAAGCATATTATGTAGCATTGATTTTGTTAACTTTTTCAATTGGGTTAAATTTTAAAATTTGACGCGAAAAATGTGTAAGCAAGTAATGAAATAGGATAAATAAATTTTATTAATGAACAAAATATGAAAAAAAATAGCTTCATGCCTGTAATCCCCGGAGTGGTAGACAGAAATTTGCCAGTACTCGCGAATAGTCAGAAGATATGTCTGTTAATTTAATTTGTTTATTTGTTCAGTTACAGCGGGCTAGTTTACTTTAGGCCATTGGGATACTCTAACCTCAAATGTTCCATATGTAATCAAAAAATATACAGCTAAGCAATAGAGGATTATTTATGGTTCGTGTAATATTTATATGAAATTTTAGAATATAATAATAAGAATATGATGATTTCATGAAACATTAGATAATGAACATAAAGTTAATATCACTACGTAATGAGGATATTACCTTGACTAACACCTTGTTATGTAGCGACAGTGTGATTTCTTTGCGTTTTGCTCGTTATTTTTAAACGGCGACAAAAACTCAACAAACTAGTAGGCAGACTAAACTATATTATGGAAAGGTGTTCCTTACGAGTGTAAAGGTATGGAGAGCAGAGGTGGGTCGTGTGCGCACATCTGCCAGTCCCGCGCTCGCTCGCGCACGCGCCTGCTTCAATGCAGCCGCCTGTCTGAGACACAAGACATTAACATAAACTGAACAAACTAGAATCAATCCAATAACCATATAACACTCTTATATTTTCACGTGTATATTTGTAATTAAACCTACCGGTTTCACTCCTTAAGAGCTTTTCCAGGGTCACGGTGCCAATTGGTGGTAGAGAGAAACCCGGTTGGTTAAGTAATTATATAAACATGTAACAGTATAAGTCAGTTTTATTAGTTATTAAGAATGCAGTTTCATCAAGTGCCGACGATGAATAGTGTAAAATATAAAAAAAACCCTAACATCTCAAAGTGTGTATGTCGTCATGGTTAAATCGTATAATAACAATTAAATTAAATAAGGATTTTAAGGTAGAAATCAAGTGGTAACAGTTTTTGAACCTTTAACTATAATTTATCTAAATAATACATGAAATAAGTACATATCCAAAAATATAATGAATAAATTACACGTATTTGGTTTTTTAAAAGTATATACTTGCTTAGGGGTCTTTGCTCAATAATCAAATCGTAAAATGTTGGCTTAATAGAAATACTTAAGAATAACTTAAATTAAGGATAACCGCCTTATTGGGATTATCCTTAGGTTAAGTCCTGTCAATATTTATATTATTAATATATTAAATTTCCTAGATTTATTTTTAAAC
Organism: Thisbe lycorias; assembly: GCA_018237405.1. NCBI lineage: Eukaryota > Metazoa > Arthropoda > Insecta > Lepidoptera > Riodinidae > Thisbe > Thisbe lycorias. The sequence goes on from DVZR01000152.1 coordinate 5,085, forward strand.
ACTTGTATAATTAAATACCTTACAAAAAAAATAAATTACTACTATTTTACTGTAATTTTATCATTTTAAACGGATTTTCCATAAATATATGCATTTTGTATACACCCATTTAATGATACTACTACATTTTAGTACATGTATTAGTGTGCATAAGTTATATGTGAAGTACCATTAAAGCAATTTTTGCTGTATTACTGCTGAAGTTTCCTCTTGTAACTTGTACCATACGACCTGCGGGTCGAGAACTCGGGAGCGCGGCTAATTATAATCGACTAAACATCATCGAGTGTTCGTAACGTAGGGTCGCGCCTTGTCAATTTATTTTTAAATATGTTTTTTGTTCTTCCTACATCCGAAGTAGTACCGATTTAGATAAAAGGTTGCTTATTTAAGACCGATGAATAATTGGCTTTTATCATTTACCAAAGACATCGGATGGACTGTAATTTTTTGTTACATTCTTAGGGAGTTATTTGTACCATTCCTGAATATCAAAAAAAAAATTTGTCATTATTCTTATTAGAAAGTAGGCAGTTACAATAGTTTTGACGAGCGACATTGAAAGATTGGCCTGAGCACAACCCTAACCGGTGTCGCGTCGTTTACGTTTTTGGTTCTTTCCGCGCTTCTTTTTTGCACATTGTCATATTTAACGATTTACTGTGTATGGTAACATCGAACGATTTAAATCGTAGCGTCGCAGATTACTATTTATGAGCCTTATGACAAATAATTAACCGGACTATTGTGTCATGAATGTGTTTTTTTTTCATTTGTTTTATTGTATTGTATTTTTATACCTCCCTCTTCTACTTTGTTGAAATAAGGATATGGATTTAATAGCATTTCTTACATAGTTTTAAATAATATAAATTCTCCGTTTTGGTCCGGGTCGAGTTTAGGTTATTATCCCAGCCTTTACGACGGCAACGTCTCTATAACTATTAACAATATACAGCTCACTACACAACAATATAAACTGTTTCATGTTAATTTTTTATATTTAACCGACTGTTTTCACTCTTTTAGAGAATCATCAGGGTCACGGTATAAGTAAGATGTCTATAGGCAGCCTATAGACATTTTAGTTGCTCGAAGGTTATACATAAGAATAAAAAATAGGCTATACAATTTATAAGATTAAATTCCATGCGGGTAAACCTGCGAGCAAAATACGCTATTATATCATAAATAACGCACAACAGCAATCATAGAACTAAAGCAGCTAATAGATAATTTCTAAACTTTTGGGGATCAGAATGTTCCAGTAAAATATTATAATATTAATTAACATCCTAATATTTTTACACTTTATTAATTAATTTACACATTATTTAATTAACGCGTAAAAGTGATACTTATCTCAAATTAATAAAATTTCGGTCATAGTTGTAAGACATCTTTTTTCTTTATTTTTCTTTTCATTTTATTTTAGACATATTTTTTTCATATGAGACGAACAAACAAACGGTACTTTTGAGTTTAGGAAATATTACAATACATTCTGTGTTAGTCTGCACGAATTTTATCTTCCTTATAAAATGTTGTTATTCAAACTGTTTTTCTTTTATTTATGTAAATGACTCTATTTATAAGTAGAGAGGTACCTATATAGATATATATTATGTATATGTATTTGATATACACAAACAAGTTCAAATTTTAAAGATTTAAGTATAATCATTTCTGTTAAACGTGACTCAACTTTCCTAATTATAGTATTTCTAAGAAATATTTACAGTTTAAGTATTCACTTTAATTATTATTTTATAATTGATATGGAAATGTTACTTTCTTTACAGTCTAGAAAGTGTCTTTTGATTAATGGAAGCGTATATTTTTTTTAAATTAACGGCTATTATTAGTATATCTTTTATTTTGTCTTTATAATAATTATTATATACTAATATTTTACTTATTTATTGAATAAAACTAAAATAAATATTTCGGCACACCAAAATTTGTATTAATACATTTACGAAAGCTGAAATAATCTGTAAATTTAATCGATTTCTGTAAAGTAAATTTTGTCTTTAAGTAATAAATACTCTCTGCCCACATCTTAAGATATTATTTCTAAAAAGTAAAAAGTAGCTTCACGCCTGTAATCCTCCAAGAGGTAGGCAGAGGTTTGTCAGTACACCCATGATTAACCAAGTCCCGTGATGTGATAGGTCGCAAGCCTGTCGACATACCGGGCAATATTTTAATATATATATGCGATCTATATAACATTAGTAAGAGTATTGGACATATACATTGTAGTTGAAATATTGTGGAATGTGTCTGACTGTTAAGTATTTCTCATCGGAGCGGCAATATTTCATCGATGGGTAACCCAGTACTCAAAATTAAAAAGCGAAAAGAGCGTGTAGTCCGCGACTAATTTCAAGAAATATCGAAGAGGTTGACGAACTATATCGACGCATTGTCCGTCTACGTTTTCCTCTGTCTGTATTTTCATAACGTATTATTATGATTATTCTGATTATTAGTTATTGTTGTATGTTGTAAGTGAGTTACTAAGGCGAATTTGACGCAATTACGACACTCAGTTTCTGTTTGTAATTGTATGTACCTAAGTATGAATAAAATGGTTCACTAAAACTCATAGGTATCATAATGCTAGTGAAAAGCTTATTTTATTGTTAAATCAATTTTTGAAAACTGCTTCTTAATATTTATTAATATTTAAAGAATAATCAGAAAAACTATAAATAAATTTTTATAGATTTTTTTAAAAATTACCAGAAAAACTCAGCTATTTCAAAATTTTAAAGTCATCTCAGTCCTTAACTTTAGCCAGGTATGAATTTTTACTATTAAATATTTCAAAAGAAGTACTGTATAAGTGTTTTCGGTGCCTCAAATACCTACCCAAAAATGTCTACCAGCTCTCCTTTAGTAGGAGAATGAGACTTTATAAATACATTTACCAGATAAGTGTGTTGTCAATATTTATTATTATTTTAATGGTATTATAGAGCTTTAGAGGGAGATATTAACATTCGCATATTTTTATTTTATAATTCGCATTGATACGTGAATTTTAAAATAAAACTTAAATCCCTGAAGATGCTCTAAAGAGCGAAAGTGGTTAACTAATCATAAATCATTAATATTAAACCGAATAAAAGGATGGTATCTGGATGGTATTTTGAAATGACCGATTTTGGTTTATTAAACATAGTCGCGCTGCGTTGTAGTTGTCTAAATACAATATTCAAGGCTAAATCGTTTGTAATAAAAATATCTTTGTTTTACGTAATTATTAAGTTCCCTGAAGAACTTGTTGTATGACGTCTAACAACTAATTGAACTGTTTACATTTTACATCATTAGCAACAATACACATTTCATATATGCAAATTATAATGCACACGGTCTCGTTCGTATTTGTAGCATAAGAAGGTGAACAATAAAAATATCAGAGACGTTGAAATAAATAAAAAGAACAGCCGGGCCAGGTGTGGCGGGGGCAGGTGGAATAATTGGCAATTCTTTGTCTCTGCTCATATGCCATCGACCAAAACCCACTGCCACATACCTTTAGTCGCCGATGCCTTATTTTACAACTTAAAAATATGCTCTTTTCTGATTTGTTTTATTATGCGCGGTCGGCGCTGTGTCGTTATCGTCATTAAAACCTACAGGTGCTCAATGGTCGCAATGGTTGAATGTTATTTATTATTATGTATATTTATAAGACAAAACTGGTGAAAATTTTTATTAAATAAAATTAAAATGTTACATGCATACGTTTTATTAATTAATAATTCAATTTTAACTATCGAGGAATGTGACGGAAGCCACTTTTATATTATATGTTTTTTAAGTGCCTTATTATTATTAAAACTTATTTTTGACTAAATATTTAATATTAAGCTTTGCATATTATATTTATAATTTTATATATTTATATTTTATTATAAAACCTTTATATTATTTTACTGTATTATCATACCTTAATAACATAATGTAGTACTGTAATCCTTTGTTGTGTTGGTCCGGCTTTCTCATGAAGAATAAACCATCTACTAATAGTATCACCATCTACTAGTAGTATAGTACTAATAGTTGTATTGTACTCTACTGGCTTAACTGGCTACCACTTCGTACTACCACCCTTTGGCCCAATTTGCCACAAAATTATCAGTTCCAATCGATAGTTTTCCGATTATGAGGGCATATCAGTAAAATAACACATCACAATCTTAACATCTCAGACTCTAGGATGGCGCATTTATAACACCTATGTGTACAACGTATCATAGAAATATTAAACTATTAATTTAGATAGAATTAGTCCAATAATAAACAAAACAATATAATAAAATTGTGTGTTCTGTAATTTTATTTTTGTGGACTGAAATAAGTATAATTTATATACGGTTTCTTCTCTACCATAGGTACCTATACACAGCAATAGAGTTATTTGGCACAACAAATTGGTCAGTTAATTGCTGAGTATTCATATCTACCTATATACCTATACCTACCTATATTCCTATATCTACTGTCATTTAGTCGTCGTTATGTAATAAGAACTGATTGTACCAATGAAATAAGTATAGTTTAAAGTAACCTTAAACCCCTAAACACCTAACAGGTGGAGAATAAAAATATATTAAAATGTTAGTCGTCTTTAGTGATTTCGTTGGTAGTGATAATGGGACGATAGCTGCATATAAAAAATCGGTTATGGTCTCATTTATGTAGATGGGCAGAAAAATATCGAAATTCCCAAAAAAATCTGTTTAATAAACACGAAGTTTCGCGGGCGACCCACTAGTTAGTGAATTAATTAAGCGTCTCTTAACATTTTACATCGTAGGTACTCCCAACTACATATCAGTCACATTACAGCAACATAAAATGTATTGTGTGTGTTAAAGCGAGTGAAATTCCGTTAAGCATAAATGTGGGTCAGGTGTAGTTTTGTACATGCGCGTTGTTCCCGATTTTGATTCCAATCCGATCGAATTTAAAAGCGACTAAAGGAGTGTTTCAATTATTCATTGATCCTGGATACAGCAACGCGTCTGGCAAAAAGTATCACAATTACCTTAGTCAATCACATTCATGAGGAGCGTGCCTTCCGGCTTTCTACACGATTATTAATATTCCTTGGTAAATGATAACAATATATATCATAATCAACTTGCTATCTTAATGTAAGCCTCACCTGATTGACGCGCTTCTTGCTTAAATTATCTAGAATTTAGCGTCTATTGTGATTTATAACATTGATATGATGATAGATGCACTGCGCTTAATAACATCTTCACCCTCATCACTATTCTAGTTTTATACAACTTCGATTCGAGAGTAGAGCTATAGATTTCTGCTTGTTGATTGCATTTTAAGCAAGGAAATTATTTCTAAAGTTAAAAGAAATTTTATTATTGCAGTTATAACTGTACCCTGCGAATCCCTCACGTAATTTTTCTTTCAAACATTCATCCTCTTACCTCTATTTCACAGTATCGTATAATTTTTTGTATTTAATTGTTAGTTTTTTCGTATAGTAAAAAAAAAAATCGGATATTATGTGAATCAACTAATGAAAAG
>DVZR01000153.1:0-10650 GCA_018237405.1 Thisbe lycorias
TAGAGAAAGAAACAGCTATACTACATAAGTATTATCTATGTCATAAGTTTGTAAGATTAGTGTCTGTACATTTAAGATATTCCAGAAAAAATAATGGGATAATTTCTGGAAACTTAGTCCTGAAAAAATGTTTTATATATATGACCATTGAACGCTTCTTCCATGCAACCAGGCAATGCGCATGACTGGAATACCGCTGAACATATTTTAGATTTTAATATTGATTCATAGCTAACATACTCTCCAACAGAAATTGTGTTAAAGATTACCTAACAAACATCAGTCTTTCCTAAATTACTTACAGATTTTTTCGTTTATTTTAATCCGTACTAACATAGTAAAATTAGTATATAAGATTAGTTTCTCATAAATTTTAAAGTTCCAAAAATGTATTACTGTATCTATTGAAAACCTAAGTACGATATGTCTATGTAGTATTTCTCTTTAAGGAACTTGTTAAGGTCTGAAATCTTTTTAAACCGTTACAACCTTGGAAGTTTTAAGTAAAGAACCTACTTAGAGTATATTAAAGGACGTTGCTTTTTAGCGTTCTAAATGTGGCCCTTGGTGTTGCAGGTGTATTTCAGCGGTGGTGGTCTTACCATTCTGATGGTAAGTGTTATTTACCATTAGGAAAGCTTCCTGCAAGATTATCTCATTTTCAAAGTAGTTAGAAAAGTATTTATCATCCAATAAATACTTTTTTGTAGGAACGAGGAATAATGAACAAACTCAACTTCATACTACGTATCGATAAATGTAAATATTACGAGCGCTTCTATGTAGCGCAGTTATTGTAGCTGATTACTGTTATAACAGTACAAGAAGGCCGCACTTAGAACCGGTACCTTGAACAAGGCTGTTTTTTGCGTTCGCGATGGGCTCACATAAAAACCATAAACAATATTGCTTTCGTTTGAAACTGGATCGACTTGTATTTAAATTCTACCGGAAGAACTTGATATCAATTTATCGTAAGATTGTAATAACGACGCTATAACTAAATGGTATTGAAGCTAACATAATGCTTACTACTGATTTCTCAATATAAGTAAAAAATATAAGCTGTTTAAATTATACCCTTTCTTTCTAACTATGCGATAGTCAAGTGAAAATAGACAAGTTAAAACTTAATCAAGAAAGTTACCTCTTTAAATGAAAATTATATTGAAAGTTTTTATTCATTCTGGACTAGATTCTCAACTCATTAAACTCTTTGATGAATATGCAAGAAATTGTGAATAAAAAATAACGCGCTAATATGCCAATTTTTTAAAACAATTTTGTATTTCATGCATATTTTGTATATCAAAAGCGTAAACACATGCAATAAAACTATAGACATTGAATTCTTACAACTTAGGGATATTCTTCAAGTTATTATGTACTTTATGAAAAATTGGAGTTTACTATCCTCAATATATATTCTACTCGTTGTGTCAACATGTTACACTCGTGTACTAAATAAAATTAAAATATCCTGCGAGACTAAACTTCCCAACAAATATGTAGTTAATGAAGACTAAATTAGAATTGACAGCAACAAACTCGCAGAGACTGTTGAGCAGTAAAGCCCAGAGTGTCCTTAGGCAGAACGAGACAGGGTAACACAGGAACTACACATTTTTTATAATAACTTAATCTTATGTGACAAGCAATAAAAGAGTTTGAATTTGAGAATAAACTACTTGGCGCAAATTTAATATGAAATATAAAATGAATAAAGTAAAAGGTTCCGGTTTCCGTCCCTTTAATGCAGAAGAGCATAATAATTGAAAGAAAGAGACCCTTCTATATACATTTACTTACACACATATCTCCTGTTAATAGCTGCAAAAGAATCTACAGATCAGGAACGCCATAACTGTAACTGAAACCTTTGAATAGCCGAAATAAAAATACATTCGAAACTATAACTGAATCTGAAACTGCTATAATGTTTATATATATATCCGTATTCATACTCAGTTCCGGAACGTCACATCCATAACATCCTCACTACAGATGCATTTGTAATGACTCCGTTGGAATTGATCAATGCCCGTATCAATAAAAAAATGTAATTTTATCATGCATGCAGTGGAGAAATCTACGATTCGTTACGAATCCGGCGAGCACTCACAAAGCGGAGCAAATCAAACAGCCACGAGAGAAACTCCGCGACTCAAATGTTTGCATCGTACAATCTTGGGAAATTATCTCGCAAAATATATTTAATTTTAAATAATACACATATATATAAATGTATGTTCAGCGCGTTAATGTGTTATTTAAGAACTGATGCACCTATTTGGCAAATTTTTGTCTTTGTGATTAGTTTGGACAAGGTTTGTTATTTAACGTATAAAAGATTATTGAGGGATCCAGCGAAAAAGTCAAAATCAAATCAGCAGTCAAAAAAGTCAGATTTAGCGCTTTTTCTTTCTAGAATGTTTCGGGTTGCTGCGGCTGGATCGGACCACATAGGTATACAATTTGTTTTTTGGAAAGTTTTTTAAACAACATCCTCGAAACATAATAATATGTAAAATAAGAATCTACCTACTTAAATGGTTTAAACAATGGTTTCATTATATCACTTTATGAATATTTCTGGGGTGTCAAGATATATTTTCTCATACAATTTCATTGCATTTCAATTTCATCATATTAATTACATTCCAACTTACAACACATAATAATATGTGCATATTTTATTTACGAACAGACAAACGTCGTATGAATCTTCTTTTAAAACAAAATTATTTACTTCAAGTTTTTATTTCACTTGCCTTGTTAATTCGTTCGAGAGTATACATGGAACAAATCTTGCAACTGAATTTTTAAATCCGTTATGTAACTCCAACCGATTTTTTCAGTTTTGATTGATGACAGTGTATGGTTAAAGAAGTGATCATCCGAAATTCAAAATGGCAGACCCATTATTCTTTTATATTTATTGGTATGTATACCAAAATATGGTAAGGTTGCGAAAACTACGAAGAAATCTTGTCTTTAAAAGATTTTTTTAATATAAATTTATTATCATATTATTATTTAATATGAATTTGTACTACACGTTATAAAAAATAGAAAAGTGCAGGTTGTAGAATAACTTGATTTAAAGGTAGGTGCAATAAAAATTGAAAGTCTAACACAGCTTTAAATTCAAAATAAAATGCAGAAAAATATTTTCTAGATAGTACCAAAGATAAAAAACACCATTTTAAAATACACTTTAGATGCGATTAAGGCACGCTTGACTAGACCGTAGCAGTGTTATTGCGCCGCACTGTAGAGTTTGGCCAGTCCTCGTCTCAAACAATTTGTGATAAGACAGCCTCTTTTGTAGAAATGTAAAAATCGGAAATATTGAATGTAAGCGTGTGGTTTCGTGCGTGCATGTGTGCTGCATGCGTGCAAAAGTGCGCGCGTTCCTAGGCCTTCAACGCCTTAGTTCAATACCGCAACGTATTTATAACAACTAAAACGTTTATTGAAGACGGCGGTCTCTAAGAGGAGAACCGTCTGCTTGTTTGCTGGCCTATAATATAAAAAATATATTTTTTATATCTTTCTCTCTATTATTATTATTATGTTCCTGGTCTGGTTGACTCATTGCTATATTGCACGTGAGTAAAGCTACGTCGCAAAATTATTAGAATGTCAAATGATTGCCAACTTGATAATATATCAAAAAACCAGTTTTCAATATGAAGCATGCTTTTAATATCTGTGACGACAAAACTAAGGTTATGTATGCTTAGATCATCAGCCGTTTTCTATATCATGGTTATAAATATACTGAGATGATCTAATATATATTGGTATAAATAAACTCGCTGCATGCATGCAACAACTCTACCAAGCTTTTTTTGATATCACTAGACTTTTACCGATCCTCGAAAGAAAATAATCAATACATCTAAAGTTTTTGTTTTTATAGTAGGTACGCGATATATCCGCCATATTATTTAATTGATTAACAATTCACCCATAAAAAATATTAATGACTCGATGAAGTGCTACGAAGATAATGGGGTTTGAAGAGAGGTTGTAGTTTTCATCAACATATCAGCCCGATGGCGTCTGGTTGTAGCACCAGCTCCCTTCCAACTTCACCTTTATCTCTATTTATTCTTACTGCATATAAACTATGTCCAACACCTTTGCGTGAAATAAAAATTTTAATTTTATCAAGAATCTACATCCATTGTGCATCTTATCTTCAACACTTCTAAAATATCTTTGATGCACATGGCATGAAAAATATTACAAAAATTAACTAACAATGGAAACTTCGAGGCTCACATAATGATATTAGGATATTGTTTCATGGCCATTCAAGATCACATATGCAAAAAATACATTTTTAATTAGTTACTGAATAAATACAACCTCGTCATTGAGAAATGACGAAAATGAACCCTCAATAATTGAAAGAATTTTCAAAACAATCGCCTTGCTTATCTATTATCATATTATGTACTCGTATTAAGGATCGCAAAGATAAATAAATTAAGAATAAAAATTTTGAACTGTTAACATTTTACCCGGCATAAGTCTGGATTAATTGACGAGCAATAAATGGTTACTATTGATTGTCCGTCGGCTTGATGGGATTTTGATGAGGTTTACGGTTGGAACCATAAGATAAGAACGCGACTATTTAATTTCAAATCCAATCCATCGTAGAAGGCCAGATATAAAGGAAAATCATCCGTAATTGTACCTTTCAACAAAGTGTTAGCAACATTAATGCGGGGCACTTTAGAAACAAAATATATTTTTTACTTAAACTAGATCCAGATATAGCAGTACAATAGGTACACGCATAATGGGACGCAAAATATCGTCACTTCGGGTCCAATCCATCAAGTTTATTATTTTTTAAGTTCAAGAAACCCGCAAACAACTATGGCTACGACAAAAATGAGAACAAGTGGACGATTATTTTGAAAAGTAGTCCTAGTTCACAGACGTAATTATAATTGGTTGTTATTTAGTCCCAAATTCCTACTCAAATAAAAATTTCATTGTACATATTTTAATAAAATACTGAGAAATATGCAGAATAATATTCTGTATTTACAAGAAAGTTGACGCGGGTCACCGGCACGCACTAACGTAATATGTAACAAAAGGTCAGTCGGGTCGATGTCTGAGTAATGAAAGAGAAAGGTTCCGTTGAATACATTGTATATGGACAATACTAAAAATGTTAAGATAATTAACAAATGTGTATGAATATATACATAAGTTACTTAGTCAGTAGTAATATACACCGAAAGATTGTCGTTATTGACGCCTTAACAAACTAACAGACATCAGCCCAATGGTATGATAAAAAAATTTTCATGTCTTAATAGCAAAGCACTGGCACAAAAGAATTGTTACATAATTTTAATTGGTTAAAGTACCAAGTAAGGGATATATGCAATTTCATAATAAGCCTATATAAAATAGATACACTAATAACTTTCAAATATAAGATTAAGTAATTGTGTCAATATATCAATACATACATTTATTGCTTAAGCAAATGCTGCAATTATACTTTGAGTAACAGCAGAATATTAAATATCTATTTCTAGTCCCAAAAGACCGACAGTATTTATAATAGGTCAGACTACACAAAGGGTTTTCTATAAGTATTATTCAATCAGTATTGTTCGATAGATAGAATGTACATGAATATTCCTGATATATTCATCATGTATTTAAAGATGTAATAAAATAAACATAGATAGGTATAAAATAGGTAGACATGCAACAGGGAAGACCTGGATTATGATTTAATTAGTGGAGAGCCTATTGATATAAGTTCTACGCAATGGTATGTTTATTCAGAAAAACTGGCAATCTCAGAGAATATATTGTCTGAACCTTGAACTTGTGCATAAAAGCCGATACTGGCACTACTCAACTGTGAATCATATTTATATTAAACATTTCTTTTCTATCCGTCTACACTTTATTTATAATAGTACAAAGCAAGAGTTAGGGCCTCCTTAAACATACACTGTTTTAGTGTTTCATACAATAAACTATTCAGCCACTTATTTTTCAACGATATTTGTGAATATTTACCGAATTTCCTAAGAAAATCCATTGAGTGTATTTTAACAACAAGATAGCACTGTTGTTTTAAAAAATTTAGGTAGTTAAAGTGTTACCATTAGATTAAATAAATGAATTATTTAATTGATGGATATTATGAAAATGATACTGGAAGAGTCACAGAAATAAAATTGAGCTATTACATTAATTGCCAAAAACTTAACAACATTTAATGAAATAAGAACCTCTTAAAAGCCATATTAATTAATAATTACCTTCAATTCATCAATTGATTAGAAGATTGCCATTGATTAAAATAGCTTCCAAGAAGGGATATTAAATTTGTAAGACAATGGACAAGGACAAAATCATTTTAATTTTTGTCAATTGCAGTTTGTGGAGAGAATTTACTTGATACGAATTTTTTTTTTTCTATAGGCAAAATCTTAGGTTGTAAACATAAATAATAACTAATTACTCACCAGTTCTCGGAGATATGGGCACAGCAGGCTTTGGAGCTGAGTTGGAACATAGTCTTCCTATCTTTGTAGGTGGCTTGAGTCCTGAAGGCTTGCCAAGAGATGTTGGTCTTGGTATTTCTGTTCTGGGTATTGTTGAGGCAGATGTACTGACTGAAGATACATCTTCAGATGACGCTGAGGATGCTGGAGGTGGATAGGTGGTATCTGGAGCAGCTTCTGATTTTTCACTCATTTTCTGGCTCACTTATACACTTTTTTTATTTATCACCACTACATAGCCACTTATCCTTGAATCGCTATAAATCAAAAAGATGAAGTGAAACTATAAAACCCTACGCGACCGGAAACATTTGAAAATCTCAACTACGAACTAATAAACTAAAAATACCACAAGTTCGCGCGCAATAAGAGGACACACAATCTGGATCAAGGCCATAATATAAACGAAGATATAAATACACACATGACTGATTACGATTTTTTACAATTTTAGGTAATTATTTGATAATATATAACGTAACGACTAGCGCAATAGGCTAATGTATATTTGCACCTAAAATGTTATACATATTTGTAAATATGCTAAACAAGCTAGATTAGAAAATATAACTGCATACCTCAATGAAGAAATGGGCACATAAATGCTTTCCGTGACTAAGAAAAAAATCGCGAAATTTTTACCGCTCGTTCAACCAGCTGAGCTTGAAGACGTTATCACTTCACTTAGAGAAACTGCACTAAAACTTGTTTGTATATAAACAAACTTTTATAATTTTTATTCTAAAAAAGTATTTGCTATAACACTAATTAAAATATAATGACAATAAAAATAAAGAATAATTAATAACGAATTGAAAACATTTCACGTTTATTTTGACGTTCACACATCACAGTAAAAATTACAATACTAGTTTTATATACATTGCTGATTATAGTTGTTACAAATTGAAGGCAGTCTTAATAATTTGCTGTACATTGCTGACCTTGTTGGAATTTCACAAAATACAAAACTTAATAACAGAATAACTAGACCAGTCGTAAGTCAACATTGTGTACAGCCTTGTTCCGTTCAAAAGTTATAAAAAAATATTTGATTGAGATATGGATGTTAGTAAACGATATAAAGACATTTAGGAAGATAGATGTAATGGACAGCATTAAGCATATCAAGCTACCCAAATATATTACAAATTTGCCATTATAACAACTAAAGATACATACACGGCTGTTTGACTTACTGTTGAATGTGACTGTATCATAACATGCAGCTGAATAATATCTTTACCCAAAATGCTGGCCCAAGCCGTTGGTCTTATATGTAAAGTGGTTCATTTAGTAGTCTTTCAGATTTCTTGAAGCTCCTGCACACATTGGACCAAGAGTTTGGCCCAGTAGCATGCTGCCGCACTACCACCGAGATAACATAATATATAAATTAATGTTTAAAAAAAAAATTCTTGCTCTATTAAGGGTTAAGATTAATTATTATGTTTAATTTGTTTCCTTGTTATGAAAATGCATATAAACTCTTATGGAACTTAAACAATTTTGTAAACTATGATAATATAGATTCATCTGTTACCAATAATAATGTCCAAAATTAGATTTGACTTTATAGATTTTATATGAAAATGCTACACCGATGGTGTAAGATTGAGCAACATAGTACACTATACAATAGCTGTGGCCTGTGGCTTTGCCTGCGTGAGAACGATTATGCAGGTAAAGCTGCGAGAAACTGCCAGTTCAGAATATATTACGTATATTATAATATTTATATGGTAAAATTTTTTATCATTAATTATTTTAAAAAAATGTGGTCTGTCTGTGCGTTGGTCACTGGGTTTGGATGACAATGTAAGATGTATTATTTAAAGTGAGATGTTCTAATGCAGTATAACTTAATATTATATTTCGTAAATGATTTAGGTAATTTTATTTACATTTGTAATACTTTCAACTGGAATGCGAGGTACTGAAACATATTAGATAACCATAATGTTGATGTTATACAAATTGTACATTATGGAATTTACGCACTTTTATAATCTGTTGGAACCAAACTGCAGATCTTGCAGATTTAGCATATTTATGTCAATGTATGACATTGACATAAATATGCTAAATTAGTCATTTGAATTTGGAAGTGCAATGTTGTATTTTGGTTTACAGCGAAAAAAGAAATTAAATATGTTGCTGTGTATTTATATAATGAATATTTAATTAGTTGTTAAAACATATATATTTTTAATAATCAATAAAGATGAAACTTGTATTTAAAAATATAGAGAAAGATGGTTCTGGGTTAGTATATTTATTTCAAAAAATCTTATACCTTTTCTAGCATATTGATCTTTGATACGATCTGTTATGTTCCAGGAGCATCGCTCTTATACCAGAGGAGTCGGAGGACATGTGGCATGCTTATAATCTTATAGCAGAGGGAGACTCGGTGATGGCATCAACAGTACGAAAGGTTCAAACAGAATCCTCTACTGGCTCTTCTACTAGCAACAGAGTGCGAACTACCCTTACTATAAGCGTTGAAACTATAGATTTTGATACTCAAGCATGTGTTTTACGATTAAAAGGACGAAATATTGTAGAAAATCAATACGTAAAGGTAATATTTTAAATTGTTAAAATCATAAAATAATCTTTGATTTATCAAACTTCGTCATGATTGTCTCAACACATCTAAGGCCTACTATACGATGTACATCTCTTGTCTTTCTCTTGCTTGTATCCATAATTTCACTAAAATTTTTGCCCTCAAAGCGAGATTTTTCTAAAATCAACATTAAAAAAAACGAATGAGATATTTTTTGAAAATATCTGATGAAAATGTAGAAACAAAGGGCTAAACACTTACATTCCGCTGGTTGTACTTATCTGTCTCGTCTTTCCCCAGCAGCAGTAATCATCACACTAAAAAATACACTTCCAAATATGTGTGATCAGATATATATATATATATATATCATATCAGTCATCATGTCTATTATATAGAAAATTTAAAATTTTTGCATGTATTTATAGATTTGTTTAGATAAGTTTAATTTTTTCTATATTCTTTATTTAGATGGGTGCGTATCATACATTAGACTTGGAGTTAAATCGCAAGTTTACATTGAAGAAAGTCCTGTGGGATTCCGTAGCTCTGGAAAGAGTGGATTTGGCCTGTGATCCAGCAGCCTCGGCAGATGTTGCAGCTGTGGTGATGCAAGAGGGCCTGGCTCATGTGTGCTTAATCACACCTTCCATGACTTTAGTAAGATCAAAGATCGATATTACTATTCCTAGAAAACGAAAAGGATTTGTTCAGCAACATGAAAAGGTAAATATTTAACATATAGTAATAGAATATTTCCATTATTTACTTATTTATTTATTTATTTATTTATTTATACAAAACTCCCTTACCTTTACAGGTAACCCCAATGCAATAGAGAGTAAAGTAAAATTAAAATAAACTATAACTAAAAACACATTAAATATAAAAATTTGGAAACATGATAATTATTATATTATATGGTAATTTTATAAAACACTTGCCGAGTTCTAAAAAGACTCATTTTGGAAAGTCTCTGACCAATTCATTCTTTTCTGAATTCTAATTATAACTATTTTTGTACTAGCAGATGCTTGTGGCTTTGCTGTGTGATTTGTTGTATATTTTTATTATATAAACCTCCTATTTCATCCACTTGGTTAATTTTTCTTTTCATTTAGTTTTTAAGCCTTGGCTGCAGATTTGTCCTAAATCCCGAGGACATTGTTATAATTACTATTGGTGTGCTTTCACACCTTTTTACTATGTTGTTATAATTATTGGTGACCATTACAAAAATTATAAGTGCAAATTCCAGCTCAATCTATCAAGTAACTTGAGCTGTGTGTTAATAGATCAGTCAGTAAGTCACCTGTCATCTTTATATATTTTAATATGGTTAAATTTGGTTAACATTGAAATTTTACATTTTCAGGGGCTAAGCAAATTTTACGAGGCTGTCATGCAAGGCATTTTAAGGCACATAGATTTTAATATTGTAAAATGTGTAATTATTGCGTCACCAGGGTTTGTCAAGGATCAATTCTTTGATTATATGGTGCAGCAGGCTGTTAACAC
>DVZR01000154.1:0-10649 GCA_018237405.1 Thisbe lycorias
CACCGGGACTTAGAAGTGTATCAACATTCAAAAATGTACCACAATCACCAAAAAATGTCAACAAAAATACCCTAAAAACTATACCAAATAGTCCCGATGTTGTGTCTAGTTGTGCTGTTGTAGATACTAAAAATGTTAAAGCTCCTGACGTAATTAATAATAATAAACCGAGCGATCCACCGAAGATAGCTAATAAGCCAAATACAGTCAAACCTAATGACAACCGACCTCCTTTAAGACCAGCACCAACTATCGATAAGAAACCCAATACAAAATCAACCCCACCTTTAAAACTCGTAAATTCTGTAAATAATAAAACTGATAAAAATATATCTCTGAATAGATCGAATTCAAAAACAGACTCTAATGTTAAAGCAATAGCTGATAATTTGAATAAAAATAAACCAAAAGTGGTGCCCAAACCAAGCTCTATAAGTGTTCAAAAATCTGATGTTAAATCTGGTGCAACGAAGCTAGCAGCGAAGCCTTCAAATGTAGCTAATTTGCAGCAAAAGTTTGAAAATCGCAAGTCATTAGGCAAAGAGACTCTTGTGAAAAAATGATACGCTTAAAAATGAGGTGATATCTAAAGCTGTACAAAAAAGCGTCACAAAATGGGGCGTGCATAATTGCCCACGCTTATAATTTTGTTACTTGTAGCAATTTTCTGTGCAAAGAGATATATTAGATAGGTTCTTAATATTTTCTCGAATTAATTGCGTTAGATAGCAATTTATATTTTTTAGGATAAGATGAAAACATACGTGCGTAAAATACGTCGAGCAAAACAGGGTGCGTATTTTACCCCTACACGGTAAAATATTTTAAAGTTTTATTACTATTGCAAATACAATTTTGTGTTTAACGCAGCCAAGGTACTGATGCAAGGTTTAGTTAAACAATAATTATGAATGCGATTTCTTAGGTGGACGTAATGGAAGCTATAAGATAAATGTACCAATCGAAATAATTGCCATGTATGAATTATAAAATTCCAATATTTTTTTGTAATAAGAACGGGTCAAACTGTGTTTATAACGACACTAACTTGAGTTACAATGGCCATGGTCACGAGCAAACTTAATATTATAATATTAAGAACCGTTCATATTATAAAAAAAATAATAATGAAACGTGATAGTTTAAAAATTCAATATTGGCATTAGCTAATTATTAAATATGTATTAAGTTATACGTATGAATCGTGTTTATATTTTTCATATTTATGAAGACAAGTAAGCACATATGAATTTTTACTTATTTTTACGATTAAATTTCAATTTCTATTTATACGAAATATCATAACGACAAAAGGTTTAAGCCATTATTAATAATCACATATCGCTTAAGAAACATTGGTACCTAATTTATTTTGTCATCACTAGGTTAAGAATTACGTTATGTAAGTACGGTCCACTTTGTTGCTAAAAAAAATATTTAATCGCTTGGAAGAAAATTATCTAAGCATTTGTAATTTAGTGTAGCAATTTTATTTAAAATATCTATCTCTGTTTCTGAACTGAAATAGAGTTGATCTCAAAATAGGCGACCTATTATGTGCGACGTAAATTACGTACGTATTATAGTTACTCAATATAAAGACTGTTTGTGATAAACTTTTGGGAATCTCATTCGAAATTCAAAGATTATTTTTTAATGATTTTATCAGCGGAAACATTTATCTAGTCTTAAAGTTAAAGGGCCATTGAATAATTAAATAGTTTTAGTTCACAGAGTTAAACAATAGCTATTATTTAAGAGGATTGTGTAGCAAGGGCATTTTAGTGAAAATGTTTATAAATAATATACCGCTATCGCCACTGTTCTCGTGGTAATCGCAAACCTGTCGGTAGAGATAGGGTGTATACAAAATTGTGGGCAGATTTAATTAAAAATAAGTAATGTACACATACACTTTTCTGGTAAATATTAAACTCACTTTATGCATTTTGCTTTGCATATTTATGAGTTTTGTCAGATTATAAGGGCTTGGTAACTTTAAGCTTAAAGATATTGTGATTCGTGAGAAGCCCCATCTAAATTCGCCCACAAGCGGATTCCCCCATCGTTTTGAGAAACTATATAATTCAGGACAATGTATTACAATAATCGCTAGATATAGTATTAATAACTAGATGAAAGGAATGTAAATAAAATTAATTTTATTAAACGTGTTGTAACAAATTTCTCATATATTATATTCTCGACAAACACATTCACAAATATTATATATTATAATATTACAAAAAACCGGGGTTTGGTAGAGAGTATTATTTTCAATTCTATTTAATAGAATAATTGATATCGCGTTACGTTCTTTAAATATTTATGCCTTTTGATTTAATGCGCACTATACTATCCTCTTAAACATAAAAACCATAGATTATTTCTTGACATGTTTATAAATGAATAAAATAGTTAATATGAGATAAATGATATAGAGATCGTCTAATCTGAAATGACGCACTGCTCCGTCACGTTTTCCACACGAGCTAATGCAAAATTCAGTAGTGATGTGCGTCAATTTTGATTAAACAATCTCCAAGAGGATTAAAATAATAACGGGACCTGTTCCAGGTGGTGGCAACCCTGACATTTGTCGGGACGGCATATAAAAAAACTCACAAGTGACTTGATTTTATCCACCAGTACCGTAGAGTCGCGTTACCATTTCTGCCACAGTGGATCCGATAGACACTGGCGAGTTTTTTTTTTCAGTATTATACATTACTATAGGTGATTCATGGCGTCATCTTGCATTAACTAGAGCAACGAGTCTACAATTACGTAGAATTTACATTATATAAAGGCGCTACATTCGCTATTCATAATGTTACGGTGTTTTATGCACCTAATCTCAGGCTACGGGAAAATAACAAAAAAAAGTTCGTTCAACAATCACTGGTGATTTTCCTGAATAAGTGCTTCTTAAAACAACGCAATATTATAACCATTGTTTTGACAATTTATCAGCATTGGCCGGGTTGCTTGATGTCGCTGAAGGGGGGGGTCAAATTCTGGCTCTCAGATCCATTAGTTTTTTGGATTTGGATGGAGTCTGTTTAAAAAAATAATTTAAAAAAATATATTTTATTTATAAAAAAATAAAATGGAAGTGACCTTTGCCTGAGGTTTTGCCCGAGCACTATGTGTGGGAGTTTTGTGGGAATTTTCAAGTGTCGAGTGTACATGTTTTCCCTAAAGGCCGGCATCGCACCCGCAACTCCTAATATTACAGATGTACATGAGCCCGCTCGTTTGCCTCCCTTTCTATATAAAAAAAATATTAATTTTGTGAGTTAAGAAATGCATTAATCTGACTTTATGACATGGATAAAGAAATTAATATGTGTTCATATTTTTATATGATACGGCATTTTATTAAATTAGACTATTGTGTATATACTAGACATAATGTACATTATAATTATTGTTTCTCTGTAAATATTTGACCTACTAGGCTTAGTTTGAAGTGTCTTACATATAGAATAAAGGTATTTTAAAGAAATAAATATACGCTTGATTAAACTACACTTAAGGGTGGCTGATGACCGATTTTCATAGGTACGATTTTAGTCGGTAGTTATCATTGATTAAGCGTCATTTTCATTGACATTTGACTTTAAGATATTTGCAAACTTCAAACTGTAGCAGCTTGTATCTTGTCGTAACGCAATTCTGGATGATAAATATTACGGAAATATTAAAATAAATTGCTTTATTAAATATATTAATATGAATATGTTCATATTTTATTTAAATATACTTTCTTATATTTCGGCGCTGCCATAAACGCCATTATCACAATAGGGTATTTGAAAATGAAAAGAAAATAGTTTATTTTCTACAAAAGTTAATATAAAACATAATTGATAATATGTACCTACTTAAGGAAACGTTTGTATAATTTTTGTAAAGATGTATTTAATGGGGACTTACTTAAAAAATTAAAAGCTGCTTTTGTTTGATCTGTCTTTAAAATATTAGAAATTTTTAACCTTGTTTTAAATTTACTACTTACTAGTAGTAATATAAAAGTTTTGCCGACTATAGTCGACCCGTAAGATCTGTCGTCTGAGTACGGCCTTATTCATTATATTTAGTACCATGCATGAAATAGAACAATACGGTGATGTACTGGTGCTGTACCGATTATGTAGTTATTATTGTTTTATACTTTTAACAAACCCACTGCCAAAACGGTACAAATGTAAGGTGCTGCTGGTGTATGACAATGACGATGAAGGGAATCGTTAGCTTCTAACCTAAACGGTATTATTGTCACTGGTTCGCAAGCTTCTCTTGACCAGAATATAATTGACAATAGGCAATAGCCGCAGATACAAATATGAATGCTTAGTTTTAATGTTCTTTTCCTTTAAACGCAATTGAATTATAGGTTGATAATGAGACAAAATAATATTCCGTGGCTAACTTCAATTAAATTAGAAATAGAGAATCGGTCTATGTTTAAAAAAATACACGGGATCTATAAAATGTAGCAAAACGCTTTGAATAGAACGCATGAAGCAAAAACTTTATACGAATGAATGAGACAGCAGTATAGTGTACGAATTTGACAGCTTTCAAAATTCTTCTTTGTTTATGGAGTGTATAGGGCAGAGTATAGTACCATTTTATATGGGGATATTGATAAGAACTCCAGCTAGAAACCCCAATAAACACTTGTGGCTAAGTGGGGCTAGTGAGTAATGAAGGTGTGTTGTGAATATAGCTGTTATAGACATAGTGGAATTTAGTAAATGGAAATGTTTAGCAGTTTTGACAGTAGATCGATAGTAGAGTAAAAATAATTTGATGGCAGTAACGGTGAAAGAAGTAATTAGAAGTTTACTTATAACAATGGTGTCACCAATGTGATGCTTTTATACGGACCTTGTTTCTCTATACTCAACCAAAAGAAAATTTGACACAGCTGTCAAATTTATTTATCAACAATATATTGCAGTCTCTCTCATTAGAATTATGGCAATGTGTTTTTAGTTTTTATCAAAAGTGCCTTCATAAATTGACTTTGATACTGTTATAACTAGAATGGTTCATTACAGATTATTTATTCACAAATATCCAATTGGAAAGCACCACGGCAAGCCAAATAAAAATTTGTTAGTACATACATCAATTATTGTGATACTGTAAAATGATCGAAGGTTGTCCGCATTTTAGGTTCATGTTTAAGAATGTAAGTTAAAACTCAGAACCAAACAATACCACTTTTCATTATAAAAGTCAGACAAAACCGTTATTGGCTAAAGATGTTGATCAATAACTTTGATTTTTCCAGTCAAAAGTAGTTTTAATTGAGAATTTTGGATATTAGATAATAGTGATTTTTAATACATTTCGTCTGTCAAAAGATGTTTTAACCGCGAATCGAGAATACAAGTCAAAACTACTCATAATGTTTGTAATATGTGTATATAAACTTATATAAAATCTAACCTAATGAGTTAAACGATCATTATTGAAAATGAAGGATGTATCGCCTCGACACAATCACTCATTTTGATTTTTGTATTCAAAAGTTCTATGTTATGAGTTTTGACTACAACAAATATATATCTGCTAAATGTATATAGATAATGTTGTTATATGATTGATATTTAATTGCTTGAGAGTTATAGTTAATGATATATTTTTGTGTGCTCGATAAATATTAGTTGTATGAGTTTCGTGATTTAATTTAGGAATACGATGTCCGAAGTTTTTTTTTCAGACACCAATAAAAATTATTATTAAAGTATATTTTCTTTGATTGTATAAGCTAATTTTAATGCGTGATATATCTTTCGCTGTAACATTTGTCAATAATTGATTCATCATTATCTCAGTGCCGTGACGTCCACTGCTGGACATAAAGCTCCTCCAAAGTTTGCTATAACTCCCTATAACAGCTATCCCACTGTGCACAGAATACATAACAATAAGAACATATGGTCGTAGGAGCAAAAGATTCTTGAGCGACAATTTCAAACTGACAAAGAAGATTAAATTGGCCTGTCAAAAGAAGGACCGAGGACTTGGTCAAGGCAACTGGATTATATATTATTACGATACATTAATTATCTTTTCTAGGCGTCACCTATCTGTGGAATAAAGAGGAGAGGAGCATCAGTACCGTCTATAAATTGATAAATTAATTGTGATCGTCCTAAACTATTCAATTAGGATGGTCATTAACTATATAAAACTCACTTATACTGTTTCACGATTATATTTATTATTTATCCGACCGGTTTCACTCCGTATACCCAGTACCCACACGGTATACTGCTCTAGTGAAGTGAAACCGGTCGGTTAAATAATAAATATAAACGTTAATGACAATGCAGTTTTAACAAGTGCCGACGATAAATGGTATAAATAAATTAGGATGGTGTTGCCGTAGCTAAAGAATAAGTTTTGAAGTGAGTAGTGCCTACGGCATTAAGACTAACTTCTCACGTCCAAACCGTGAAAGATGAAGTAGTGCGAAGGGCCTGCTTACCACCAGAGGCCGAACCTCTTCTTCCGACAGATTTTTTTTTGACGAAGTCCAAAATCTAATTAGATTTACATAATAAAAGGCCACTGGGACCCGATATGATTTCCAATAAGATTGTAGAATATATTCCTTCTAATCTTTTATGTCTACTAGTCGCTATTTTCAGTATCATATTGGATAGCTAGACGAATGGAAAGAAGACAACATCATTAGGATTCATAAACCGGGGAAACCTAGGAATGGCGTTTATAGTTATCGTCCTATTAGCTTACTCAACACACTAGGGAAGCTATACAAATTCTCTCCTGCTTTATATTACATCCTACTCAAGTACTATAGAACGACCTTTGTCCAGCAGTAGAAGCCATAAGGCTGACATGAAAATAATTTATTTAATATTGCGCTCGTAGAATGTACTTGCAGTTTCTTAATTATATTATACATATCAGCAGTGTCTTCAGAATGATTTTACTATTACGCATAGACTAAAAATTCTACAAAGCTGCAGGCTGCACCACATATTTTATAATCTTTAAATTATGTCATGTCATCTGTATAATCTATGCATTTAGCGTATATCGTTTGTGTAGTCTTTGGGCGGCAATCGGCATTTTCCTTGATTCGTAATTGATTTTATCCACGAATTTCTTAGATTTTTTAGATAATAATTAGTTTTTTTTCACAAATCTTTTACTACAAAAATGTAAGTTCATGGTATTAATTTTTGCATATTTATTACATTATTAAGTTTTACGTTTCTAATGTACAAATTTTGTGATTCAGGGCATCAACCGCTAAACCACGTTCGGAAATGACTCTGGAGGAGTTATCAAAGATTGAGGAGGAAGAATTTAGCACTGGGCCACTCTCAGTTCTCACTTTATCCGTAAAAAACAACACACAAGTGCTAATTAATTGCCGAAACAATAGAAAACTGTTAGGACGCGTAAAGGCTTTTGACCGGCATTGCAACATGGTTCTAGAAAATGTTAAAGAAATGTGGACAGAAGTACCCAGAACAGGCAAAGGAAAAAAGGTATATCCTTAAATACTGCAATTTTCTCTATTTCGCACTTTACTTTTAAGTGTAAATAATATATTCTAACCTCTAAATATGTTTATAATTCTAATTAATTACTTACCTGTATAGCTGGCTAAATAACTCCGTAATTGTAACAACGATAGATATAACAGCGTGGACATTCTAAAAAAAAGTAAACAACAATTATTATGCTCTAAATAATTTGGCAGAATAAATCTTTCATTACTGTTTTATGTATCACGAAGGAGACGGCATTTAAAATTAAAAGGATCTATACTATTTAAATCTTTGTCTCAGTAGAAAATGTTAAAGGTAAACATATTACTTTACAAAGACACTTAAAATAAACTTGGTCAGAAGGGGTGTATCCCTCTATTTCTATTACGTATTTCTACTGATAGAGATACTGGGACTGAATCAGACTAATTGTCCCAATATTTCTATTGCTGTCGGCTGCGACCAAAAAACGCTGATCATCTGCAGGAGTCTAAAGACGCTTTACGATTTAGCTTTGTCGAATATGTTAAACATTTTACATTCTCAAATAGATGAACACCTTTTGTAGGTGTTCATCTATTTGAGATGTTTTGTTATGAAAACTCGGTGCTGGAAAATGTAAACAAGTCATACCACGCAGTGTTTTATTGTAGGTTAAAATTATTGTATACTTTTAATTGTCTTGTTTACAGTTTCTTAACATTTAATTATTGTTTTATAATCTGAAACTACCGACAATGATATGGGTTGATTTATTTTTTAAATTAATCCCAGACGAAATAATATTGTTAAGTGATGAAGGAATGATGCCAATCAAAACATGTGAGAGGTACAATCACAAATAATCATCCATACATCTGCGTAGTGACGAGGTCGCTTTGTATGATTTGTACTGTAGAGTATGCGGTGGAGAAGATATAATTTGTAAAAGACGCTGGTCCCACCTTTTCTATTTTGTATTTCCATGGAAATAGTGGGATACACCGTGATGTCTATAGGTGTGTGTATTACCATCAGAAATCGACCTTATTTGCATTAAACTTTTGAATGCTCTCTTATTTATTGTTAGGGCTTTAAACAAGTGATGAAAATGAAAGATAGTCTGGTGTTACACAGTTTTATTGTGTAAAATTTTACATGTTTATGTATGTACACTTACAAACAAAACACTCCGAACGTCAGTTCTGAAACAAACAAACAAGATGTTAGATGTTGATTCACCTGTAATCTAGTTTGAAACTCATATCTATGTTATCAGTAACAAATTGACGTCATGGCATTCAGCAGTAGCAAATAAAATTGTTAAAAAAACATCATTTAACTATAACAGTGAAATTATTAACTAGCACACATTATGTACAACAAAAAAAAATTTTAATAAATTAAAACTTATTGAAGGACGATTTAAACTTAATGTCTACCCAATAGATGTATAACCCACTTGGGAATTGGGAGCCTCATGCAAAGGGCTGATCCACCTACTCAATTCTATCTGATATGTCCGATTATATATACATCCAATAGGTGACATTTTATCTAGTTGTCATAAGCAAAGATGGGCTTTGACTTGTGTATTATATGTACTTTAGACATATTTCAAATTGACAAATATAAGCAACAATTGATTACAATCAAATCAAAAAAATTGATGAAGATGACATTCCATAACTGAATTCCTTAGATTGGCACAAGTCAATTTAAAAACCTTAATGAAATAAAATTGTTACTAAGTCAATTAATATATCTTTATAAACACAAATTATCCAAAAACTAATTTCATTTTGACGATCCATTGTACGGTTATAATTATTACAATTTATGATCGACTATTTTAATCATAAGATGGCAAATTGTTACTATCCAATCCAGCAAGAGAATATACCCTAGCCTTTAGCCTAGGTAGTGTATAAAAAACAAAAGACATGCATGGTGTCAAATTATTTTTTGAACAAACCTAATGGGGCTTAAAGTATAGGCCAGGAGCAGACAGAAATAGCCATTCACACATTCTAAGTACTATTCCTAAATTCATACAAAATGTATTCATATTCAGGCAAACCAAAGATGAGATTACGACATTAAATAACATGAAACAGAAAGTCTACAACTGAATTTACTTTTTTTATGGGCAGTCAAACTGGCTTAATACCAGTGGAGCAAGTGTGTATTAAAACTTACCTTATCACAAACGTAGCCTATGATCTTGGTCTCTCCTTCTTCTCTTTGTATAAGGCTAAAAGAGAAACATTGGCTACTTTCACCACCTGTAAAGATAATTGCAATTTTTATCTGTCATATTGAATAAAAATAAAAAACTGTCACAAGTATGTCAGTACTGCTCTTACATCATAGCATTCAGAGTAGCAAATACTCCAAAATCATATAGCAAATCATCATTTACTTCCGGAAATAAAGAGCTTTTGTTGATAATAGAAGAAACACTTGTATTTTATATCAGTGTCATGGTAAATTACTAGTAATGCTTGTAATATGCATGTTCTGGTTCTAATCTCAAGTCAGGAAATTTAAGTATTTCAGTTTCTCGGGACGATATTGGCCGAGAATAGGTGCAAGTGTTTGTTGGCTACTTTTGATTGTACTATCTGAATATGTTTTATCCTTTGAGGATAATG
Source organism: Thisbe lycorias (assembly GCA_018237405.1). Taxonomy (NCBI): domain Eukaryota; kingdom Metazoa; phylum Arthropoda; class Insecta; order Lepidoptera; family Riodinidae; genus Thisbe; species Thisbe lycorias. The sequence continues at coordinate 10,178 of DVZR01000154.1, forward strand.
GGTGTGACACATTAAATTTAATAAAAATGAATCAAGAACATTATAGTCTACACAAATAAAAACTTATCTAAATATGCTTAAAATTAATTCATCTGTTTAGAATGAGTGCATCTATTTAGCTCATTGTATTTTTGTATATGTATTTGCAATTATTAGGGCAGTTTGTAAAATGGAATTTTAAAAACTATGTAGTAATAAATGCAATTCGAATACCCTAAAACACATCTACTAAGATTTTTTGTATGAGAAATACATTCAATGACATCTGTTAGATTAATCTATCTTTAAATAGAACTTCATAAATAATTTACAAATATTATTAAATGGGAACTTCCTGTTATTGAGTTTTTCGATTTTTCAACTGTGTTCATAGCACTTGGCAACAGCATCGAAATATCAAGGTACTAAAAAAAAACGCCTCTGTGGTCTAATGGTACCGGTGTCGGATACGATCACGAGGTTCTGGGTTCGA
>DVZR01000155.1:0-10629 GCA_018237405.1 Thisbe lycorias
GTTGACTCACTTTAATGAAACGAGTGAACTTCACAACAGCTAACAAGTCTACACATGGAGTTTGTAATTCACCGCTGTTGCATACTCTACTGTGCTATAGTACAATTTTAAGTTAACTTAAGCAATGCTATAGTGAGTTAAGAGTTACTAACTCATAAAATTTTGCTACATTACTGTTGCCTACATAGGGTAGTGCAGCATTCTAAGTAATGTAATGGGCAGGAATTGTGACTCCATCTCTTTGAAGTATATGCAGATTGCAAGACAAAAGAGGGTATCCTGCCTATGAGATCACCTATAAATTATTTATTGGTATAGTATTTAATTGGAAGGAAGATATATTTTAGTAACAATGAATTTCACCAAGAAAAGTATCATATAAATGGTATGCCACAAATTAGCAGATAAAGCTATAGGTAAACAGCTGCTATTTATGTTAGGTACATTTAAAATGTATCAAGAATAAAATAAAAAAGGATTATAATTAAATTTTTAATTTTAATGTTACACCTTTACCATTACAAAAATAAATAAAATTATAACTATAATATATTAAATAACCAATAACTTACATATCATCGAATAAATCGTTTATTTCTGAGCTTATAGCCACTCCAGTTAAGACTGGTTCAGTATCATTATCATATAACATACTATCTTCTTCCATAGCATTTGAATTGAGATTGCTTAAATTATTCTCACTATTCAATATGTAATTCAGATTTTTTTCATTCATCATATCAATTATATTTTCTTTATTCCAGGAAACAAGTTCTAATCTTAATTTTTTTAACCAATCATTAAAAAATATTGGATTACTAGCAACACATTCCGTTCTGAAATAGGCCATAGTGTTTAAAGCTTTGGTATAATTACCATCTAAGTTGCCGTAAATCATATTTTTAATTATTTCTGACAACTGTGATAAAAGATCCTTAATATTTGTGCCGTCTTTCCTTAGAGTACAGAAATCATTGATTGGATCTAATGTACCAATTTTTTTTATTGTATCTGTATCTTTGTTAATATTTAATTGTATTTGGGGCATATCTTCTAATCCTGGAGAATTTTTATTAGGAGTTTGATCTGTTGAATCAATATTATTCTTAAGCTTTCTTTCTCTTCTCTTTATTTCGATTTTGTTTAACACAAATAGCTTCTTTAAATTTTCAAGTGGTTCCCTTGCCCTCTTTTCTATTAAAGGTGGTACTTTAAATAACATTGATATATCATTTCTTGGTTGTGGCAAGGGTTTTCCTGGATTTATTGCACGAAATGCAATGCAATCTAAAACATATTGAGCAGAAGGACTTACCATTTTTGCTATAGGAAATGCTTCTGTATCATCATATTCATAATCGTCATATGCTTTTGTTAAATCCATAGCTCTAATAAGATCTTTAAAAGCATTGACTTGATCCTCTGTACATTCATATTTTTTTACGTTTGTTGGTGGAAATGCCATATTTTTAATATCTTCTTTGAAACATACACCTATCATCGACAAACAGACGTAGTTGTTTGTATCTATAACAGGCATTAGAGCATACATTTTACATGCATTTCCATTATTATAAACCCGTCTAACTATACCAACCAAATCTAGCTCAGACAGGCATTGCACTAAGCATCTAACTGCTTGCTGTGCTTTCTTATCACCCTTTCTCCCAAAAATATATGACAATCCATCACCATTTAAACATTGCCAAGTTATATTTTTGGAACTTGTAAAACCATAAACTGATAAGGATTTGGGGCCTGACTCGTATATCATTTTTTTTTCAAAATCATTTAATGGGATTACTTGTCCTCCATAGTGATATCCTTTTATTACTTCATTAAAGTCAATTTTCTCTTGATTTTCTGAATTAATATTTATTTTTTCTCTCTTGATACCTTCTGAAGTGCTAGCAGTATTTGTTACAGGATCCTTTACAGCTTTTATCCACTTCTTTATAATTGGTTCATCTTTAATTCTTATGTATGAAGACACTGGTATTTTTATATTAGGACCAACACTTAAGTCCACATTCCAATGTACAAGATTCATGGCTTTTTTTTTATGGAAGAGGAGATACCTCATTGTATATTCAAATGATGCCGTTACACCACTAGTAGCTGCTACAAATTGTCTTGCTAATTCTATATACTCATTTTTGTCATCATCTTCAGGTCCAATTATATCAACTTCAATTCCTTCTTCTTTGAAGCCATTTAATGCCTGTAATAATTACAAATTTCATACAAATTTCCATTCCTATGTAGCCTATGTAAAATGTTAGGGTAGACTTTAAATAAAATGCCATCCAGAGTTGACCTTGGATCTTTAACATTTATGTTAAATCTCATCAACACTGTTTAAAATTATAGACAAAAATTGCTAGAGCCATGAAATTGTAACAGACAGCCTTCCACATTAAATTTATAATTAATATACTACTATAAATTTTGTTATACCTGTTCTATGTCATCATCTCCCAAATGAGAAGTGGCTTGAAAATTTGTTATCAATAAAATTTGCTTGTTTTGTATTTTTACAGTACTAGTTTCATTTCTAAAATGTGTAGCAGCCACCAGAAGAGCATCAAACCAGTTTCCTTTATATTTGGAAGCCTGAAATAACAGAAATATTGATATAACAAATGCTTAACAGGATTATTATAATCTTAAAAATTAGGCTTTATTATAATACAGATTTAATATATACAGATTGACAAATTAATCTTTTCGCTAGTGGGTATATTAGTCCAAGACTATATAACTTTGCATGATATATTAAAAACATACTATTAACTGAGTAATCTGATACCACAAATTCAATCTATGCTTCTAACACAAGTACTCAACTGTCAAAAATATATCCAAAGCCCCTTTTGATCATGTAATCAAGATCTCTGATCATAAGCTTATCAATTTAATTGTAACTAGTGCTGCCAAATCTTATGATAAGGAGACCCGGGGGTTACAGTCATCAGCAGAAACTTTGAAATTTTTTTTATTTTTTTACTTCCTAGTTCAAGGTTACCCACTGGTATTATATTGGTACTTAAACAAAAGCCGCATGAAGACCGGTTTAATATCTAAACCTGGCCTCACCCGGAGATATGAATGCTTAACCTGGACAGCTAGCAGCCCTAATTACAAGTATAACTTTTATGTCTAGACTGAAAAAGACTGAAATCTGAACTGTCTCTTATGGGGTAGGCAGAGAGTATAGATTGACAACCTTCACATTCCTAAATACTTCTCTAGCTTCTTCCACATTCGTAACTTTCTTCAAATACACATAGTGTCTTAAGTTTGAAAACAAAAAAAATATTTTATCAACAAGCATTTTAAAGTTAATAATGAAAAAAAAAAAAATTATTCTTACTGTCTGAGGTAAATCACGAATCATCTGCCAAGAGGGAGATTGTAGTGGTGCAGAAATTTCAATATGCTTAAAATCACTTTCAGATTTCTTTGATCCAAGTAAAATTATTCCAAGTAAGTTTTTTCCTTGGCTTAGTATTTTACGTTCTATAATTCTACCGGTGCATTCTTTGGCATTTTCAAAAAATGATTTTTCATTTTTCTCTTCTGCTTGTGCAACATGTCTGCCTATGTCTAAAATAATTATCGTGCCCTGATCTATTTTTTTTGACATGTTTTCCTTGGTGCAAAACTTATTCTGTAACTGAAATTAAATACAACATTAATTTCAGTAAGTATAAAAGTAAGGTTCATATCCTCCCGACAACATTTTTAAGCCGTAAACAGAGGCACAGAATAAACTATTTCAATGAAAAGAAACAACATTCTTTATGTATTAAATGCATAATTTTACTCATAAACTTTAAATAATAAATACTGCGCTAAATTAAAATATATTTTATAGTAAGCTTCATAGCGAGACCAACACTGTTTTCGATTTACATATCGGAAAAATAATTAATATGTAATTACTTACTTGGTTTGTTTAGTTGAATTGTTGTGGTGTTATTTAAAATATTACAACTTACAAGGAATAAAAGTGACGAGTGACCTGTGACTAATATTTGAAATCGTCTTGTCTTGTTAAAACAAGTTTGTTTTGTACTAGGGATGTAGCATGTATCGATATTGATGATTTTTCGATTTATAAGTTAAAAATTTTTGTATTTAAATATCGATAATTACAACTAGTAAATGTCGAAATATCGATAATTTATTGTTGATATTTAAATAAGATATCGGATTATTTTTTTATTTAGGAAAGTGTTTTACAAATCACGTAGTTTAAATCCAATATAATATATATTTTTTTTCAAAAACATATTTGTTGTATCACATTGACATTCTGTTATCTATTACTATACTGTATATATTTTTGTCACTTATTATGTATTTTTTAGACAATCTTCTGAATTCTTACTTTTATTTTGAGCAATGTAAAGTAAGCATGCGCTCATTTGATAATGATAAAAAGTTTTATATAGGAGATTGCTGCTATACATCCACTGTTGTCACTTACATACGAGTATACTTTTGTAATATGTAAGTTTTCAGAAACTGCATCTTAATAGCATTAATTAATATATATTATTTTCATCTTATTTCTTTTGCTATCGTTTTATATCGATAGCTTGAAAACATTTTTAAAGCTTGCTAATTTGAAGCACTGAGTACTGACACGTATATTTATATATTTTGTGGCCGATAACATCGAAAATAACGATATCAATATTTCCTTGATATAGATATCCCTATTTTGTACACAATACACATTTGTGAATTATCATTGAAGTTTGTCAATTTTGACATAAAACGAAAGACCAATATTACGGAGACAAAGAATATTATGCTGTCGTTTTGCAATACCTATTTAAACTCCATACAAGTCATCACAGATTACGGATATAATACGGAATGTAATATTAGGTATATATACCTAATCACATTAGAATAGCTTCATGATTAATACAATATCACATATTTTCACGCCAAATCACTTATAAGATAGGGAGGGCAGGTCAATTACACTTTATTATCAAAATAGTGCGTATTATAATACAAGTGTGTTATTGTAGTTTTGCAATTTTATGGAAAGATGTATCTAGTTTTATGATTTTATCTTTATTTGAAGTGGAATTGCATAATGCAATATATAATAGCCGTAATTCGTACCGAGCTTTATTTATGCTAGGGAAAAAATTCTGGCCTGGAAATTTGAGTGTCAATGTCAATATTGACGTTTGACGTTTCTTTGTTGATCAATAAAAATCAAAACAAATCTTATTCTGAAATTATAGTCTTGATTTTAAAATAATTGTATTAAAATGTAAAATGAATTAAAATGATAAAGTTAAAAAAATGAAGTTTGGACTAATTGATTCCTAATTGCTAAAATATTTCTTTTGCCTACATTCAATTTATTGTCTGTTGATGTAAAACGTATAAACGCGATGTAGATTCTAGGCAAATAATTAAATTTTAAGAATGATGAAGTTTACATTTCAACATCGCGCGTTTTATTGTTATCTTGGTTTAAGTGTTTGGATATTTTTTCTTATTACTGGTAACATAAACCACTTGGTTAAAGATTTGAGGAATTTTTGTTACGTTGTTATATTTACTAAGAAAACTTTTTATTTTTTTAGTTGTTTACAAATATATGTCAGTGGAAGAAGAAACAGTTGCGCTTAAAGTTACTCGAAATGAAAATCCACCAAAATCCGATACAAAATACAAAAATTTACATTATCGGGCATGTAATCCACCGGAATTTATTCTTAGAGGATCAGAAGGTAGCACTCATATATTAACGTGTTATAACTAATTGTATATAAGTCAAAATTGACTGATTGATATATCAATGTACAGCTCATGATACTGGTTGGATTGAGTTAAAATTTAGCATACTAATAGTTTTATGATGCTGACACTAACCAAATAGGTTGTGATAGGTAGCTAGCTTATCACCATATCATGCACACTCCAATCCAGGGTAATGTTATGTTTGTTTGGAATAATCTGAAAAACATATTAAGGAAAGTTGCATGACCTGGGTTTACCAGGAACTTGTGATCTTAACCAATATCGGTCCTGTTAAATTATAGAGGGAGATTTATAAAATTATAATAAGAACATTAACAGAGTAATAACAAATGTAACAATCTAATATGAACAAAAACGTGTATTTGTTCATATTAGAGGATAGCTCACAAGCAGATAGTTTTGATGGCAAAAGACAATCCCACATATCAAATATTAAAGGTGTTTTTGATGCATTGCTGTGCTGAAAACTAGGGTACAGGAACTATCTACTAGATAAGTATGGAAATTAGTCATTACAAGCAGATTTTGGCAATATTGAGATATTATTTAATGATGTAATGAAATGTGTGAATGGGAATGTTCGTAGGGAAAAACCTAGGCACACATTCCAAGACCAAATAGAGGATGTGCTAAAGAAGGGTCTAAATAGTAGTATCCTTAATTGATGAGCATCTATGAAGAGATTAATAAATGTGGATGAAGCTTACTTGAAATTGGGAAATTAAAGGAGATAAATTCTTTACATTAAGAAAGTAAATTCTTGAATTTACAGTGTAAAATAAAAAATTTAACAATTTTAAGAATATTTATTGATTGAATATTAAATTATATTTTGCTAATATGAATTCTCTAAAGTCTGTCTAAAGACAACAATTAGTTTGATTAGTCGAGTTTTCACTGTACACAGAATTATGGAAATTTCCATAATTTAATGAACTATTTTCATAATCTCTTTCAGCTGCCATTGATAGTGATGTTTGGTTGCTACAAGGTGTTCTAGTAGTGACTAGACATGGCGATCGAGGCCCATTGACACACCTTCGAGATGGTGATAAACTGCCTTGTGATGTTGTACCTGAGTCTCCATTACTAAAGAGGTAATCAACTACTTCGTGTGTTTATCTATTTTTGGTTTACAAAACTTACACAACTTACTTGGTTTACAAAATGTAACCACGGGGGAGTGTGACAAATTTAGTTGCTTAAAAATTTATAATGTACAAATTTTAGTACACATGGAGTCACATTTTTAATGAGCAGATGCGCCCTAGTAGCAGCTCTCTTTTAAATGTGTTAAATGGGACCCACATCATCAATAACTAGGACCATTTTGAAAAGCTTGCTTCTGGTTTTGCATAAATATAAGTTTTCTCAGGTCCTTTGATGATATTTAACATGTAATGCTTTGAGGAGTTGAGGGGTTGTTTGGTTTTATTCTTGCCCCTAAATTTCAATATCAAGCATTGCGAAAAATGTTCAATCTTCATCGTCTCAATGTGTGGTATACAACTGTATGTTTTCAAAGAAACCATAATACCGTTGAGGTATATCTACTCTACAGAGTACAGATATGCCTTAATAACATCCATAACATCAGAGGGCACTCTGATATTGTGGATGTTATGAATGTATAGGCGGGGTTAATAGTTTACCATTAGAACGAGGCAATAGACTTTACCATTAAGAGTTTACCATTAAGGGAGATAATGGTAAAGTCTATTGCCTCAAACTCTATAGAAAACGTTGAATTTACCCATACAACCTTAATCGGTTACCATCAAATAAATCTTGTCTCTTTTCCTTTTTTATGCAAAAGAATTACAAATGCGTCTCTGCTTAATTCCTACATTCCAATCCCTAAATGTTGTCTCTGTCCGTATTGGCAGTTACGAGCAGTTCGTGTTAAACGCGAGTAGCTCGGGGCGCGCGTGGTGGGTGGCGGGTGCTGGCCTTTCCACAACTTCCCATCCTTGCCCCGCGCCGCGTCCACTCGCTGTGCGTTGGGGCAACTCACTCCGAGGGGTTTGCTGCAAATGATCATCGTTGGTATGTAAATAACTGTTTAAATTTTCCTAGCTATTAATTGCTATTCTATTCTCACTAACAAGTAGCTTTAAACACTCATTCATAATCTATTAAAGTGACTAATTCTAGATATATTACATTCCGTGCTTGCCTATTTTATCCCGCCATTACGTCAATGTCTGAATTTAAATAAAACCAGCTAAGGTAGCTCAACATTTGCTTTATAGATAGTACCATGTGCAAGTAAATTTGACATTTGGGACTTTGAAAAAGTAATTAATTACTAAAGCTTGAATAACATTTCTTCGCGCGATCGAGTGGGTTGGCTGCAATTTCCAGTGACCGAAGCTGAGTTGCTCTTCGATTCTTGTAAAGCGGCCTACCTCATTCGCTCATTCGCAATTAGTCCCTTGAAGATAGAGCGACCCGTCTGCCTCAAATGCACCGCTGCAACCGACCGAGCTGCTCCAACAAGCGTCAGGCGAGCGGCGGGACTGCAATTTAAATAATTCGTTGCATACTTGTAATATCGCTATGTAGTGGCCAAACCGCTACATCAAGCCTTACACCTTCGACACTACTATTATGGACTCTATATCTACTTCTAACACAGTTGTAAACTTTGTAGTATATATAATTTAATCGGTATTATTTGTCAATTAATATCTTCTTATCTTTGAATATTTCAGGAAATATTCTTCGAGAGGCGTACGCTGATAAGTTAGGGGTCGAAAATATGGATCTGACTGGAAAACGTGATACGGGTAAGTCAGTGCAATTGATGCGATAGTAGAACCAGGAAATATATAAAAAAAGTGCGTTTACTCCTATTATTCCCGAGGAGGTAGACAGAGGTGTACATCCACGATCATTCAGTAGGTTCGCTTCCTGCTTGCTTTCTATCTTAGATTATCCAATGTCAGAAAGCCAGAAAATATATTTTATTCTAAAAGTCTAATTGTTTAGTCAATTCTAAAAACCTTATGCTGTCTCCTACACTAATAGAGAGTAACTAGTCACTTTTGCTCAATTCGCCGCGGGACTCAAAACAGCTTATCGGTGAATTTAAAATGGTTAATGACCACTGAGTCAGAAAACTCAGATACATCGATTATTCTTTATTCTTTTAAGTGTGACTACTTTATTCTTAAGTCTTATTCACAAAACCAGTTGTCTTCATTAATCAAATATTTTATCCGGCAAGTTTTTTTAGGTATGTAATAGGTAATTCCGTTAAAAAATCGTATGACCTGAGCTTCAATCAATGCCGAAGAAGCGTTGTTAACACCTGACAAAAAGTAGTAATTAATATTAAATATCATAATTATAAAATATAATAATAAAGTATTTTGTCTACTTTGTCTGCTTAGGCTACTTTGGAGTTTATTGTGAATATGTGGATAATTGAAAAATCATTTTTGAGTTCTGGTGCGTTTATTGTATGCGAGTACACGATTGGGTATTTGTGACCAACTATCCCTTTAAAATGCAAATATCTTGAGCCAATAATGAGAACAGGTGAATAACTTGTGGTGGCAAAAGTATAAATAACACTGGCCTACAAAAAAATTGGTGTAGTTTTGTTCGCATCTGTAGTCGGTAAAGTAGGTAGTATGAACTACATTGCTGCCACTAGATGTCAGCCGACAGCTCTGGTTTACCTACAATTCTTATTTTAAATTTTTCACGGTTTTATTTAAAATCAGTCCATGTTATACTATAGCTTAACTACTTTTATGACATTAATCGTATAAATTTATAATGGCAAGTAAGTCAAGAAGTTGCATTAAGGATCTTGATATGTTTTGTTACATATGCGGTGAGTATATAATGAAAGATCAACGGAAACCGATTAATGACACGGTAAATTGCTTGTATTCTGTATACTTGAACAAGAGCTGATATGAAAAAGGTGACTAGTTTTCTCGTATCAGCTCGCAAAATGTACCCAAATTCAGGTCTAAAATCTTTGGCACCAAAATGAGTGTATGCCACTGTTATATATAATTAAATGACCCGCAATTATCAGAATATTCGTTAATGATATGACTTCAATTTGTCCAGATTCGGCTATTACCTTCAAAGATATCGAAATATTTGCGTCGCAACACCAGTGGCATGGAGCTTTCTAATAACCTTCTAACAGTCTCTATCCCTGGGTTTCTCCAAATCTATTATGATATTAGACTTAACATATACAATTCTTGCAAATAATATTCAAAATTATAATAAAATCGGTTCTAAAATCATGGTACATTTTTTTTGTATAAAGTAAACGAAATTTCCTATAAGACAAAAGTATCTTTGGAAAATTGACGTGACGAATTTTCTATAAAAAAAACAGATTAGAAAATTGTGATGTTACAATTTTACAAAACGTGACGAATTAAAATATTGTTAATAAAAATATGTTTTTCCCAAAAAAAAAACAGTTTTATTTATTTAGTTTATCTATATAAATAAAAATGAATCACCGTAATGTTTGCACGCGCATAACTACTAAACGACTGCACCAAATTGGATAAATCTTTATATTATGTGTTCGTTATTGTCAGGAGAAGGCTTGTATGAAAATGTTAAAAATAAGACGAAAAATTTTGTACATTACAAAGCATTAAAATAATTATTAAAATCTTAAACTTTAGACAGTATAGACGGCAAAAAAATATGGCGGTATGAAGTTCCCCGGGTCAGCTTTTAGTTAATAAATTAGAATTTCAGTCTCGGGCAACAGCTATACAATATAGCCTATGTTACTCAGTGATAATGTAGCATTCTAATGATGAAAGAAATCCTGAAATCGGTCCA
>DVZR01000156.1:0-10626 GCA_018237405.1 Thisbe lycorias
ACTTTCGATCGTCGGCACTTGGTGAAACTTCATTGTAACTATTATTAATAACAATCACTTGTACTATTTCACTTCACCATCTTTTGGATCTTTTAGATCTAGAGTTGCACACTAACTAAACGGTCCAGTTATAAGTTAAAATTTTAGTAAGAACAACGTTTAAAAATAGCAAAGCGAAGAATTTACAGTATAATTACAAAATGTATATATATTTTAAAAATATATTTATTTAAAGGCAGATAATGGATATGAATTTCATGATGGGCATTATAACTAAATTAAACTTAAAGAGCTTGGTATGTTAGAAAGTAGGAATGAAAGAATGTATCCGTGTAAGAATAAGAAAGGGCATGCTCATGGGGCAAGGGCATGGTTTGTGAATGTAGAAAGAATTTCGGGTGAAAGATTGACAAACCAGGTATATAACGCGAATGTGGAAGGATGTAGATACCGAGGGAGAACCAGACTGACACAATATCATCAAACTGGTCATCGTGTGTTGCCCGAAGATGTCAAGAGCCTCAGAAATCGACGCGCGTGTATGAAGAGAGTTATGAATGTGGAAGAAGCTGGGAAAGTATACCAGGATCATAACGTTTTGCAATCCGTACTACACGTTTTGCAATACTTATCTTCACGCCAAATCCCTTATGGGGTAGGCAAAGAGTACGGATTGCCAAACCTCTCTAAAAGTACGACATCTAAAGCGCCATACATGCAAGTTTATAAATATTTATATATATATTTAATGAAATATATATATATATATATATATATTATATAAAAAAAAATTAATTTTAAGAATTTAGATTTAAGTAATGTAGCTTGACGAGTTTTTTAAACAGATCTAAAGACCTAGCTTGTCTTATGTCAAGTGGTAGCTTATTCCATAGCTTAATCGACTCTACAGTGAAAGAACGTCCATAAAATGATGTATGATGGATAGGCATACGTAAACAAAAATTTTTACTTGAACGCATTTCCCTTCCATCACACTCAAAAAACTCAAATCGTTCCTTTAAGTAAACAGGTGTTCTTGGATCAAACAGTACACAGTATAAGAGTGAAAGAATATGGGCATCACGGCGAAGCTTAATAGGAAGCCACTTGAGTCGAGAACGAAATTCGGACACATGATCATATTTGCGAAGACCAAATATGAATCTAATGCAAACATTTTGAAGACGCTCAAGTTTAGCTAGCTGCTCCTTGGTAAGATTAACATAGCACACGTCTGCGTAATCGAGTATTGGAAGTAGCAAGGTCTGTGCTAGCGCAATTTTGGTAGGTATAGGCAGAAAATTCCTTAAACGCTTAAGAGAGGACCAAGATGCAAATAATCGCCTACTAACTTCTTTAATTTGGGTTTTCCAAGAGAGAGTATTATCAAAATAAATTCCCAAATTCTTTACTTCTTTTGCGTACGGTAAAGCTACACCGCTAAGCATTACTGGTGGTAAAATCTGCCAATTTATACCCGCAGTTAATCTAGAACTACCGATTAAAATAACCTGTGACTTACTTGGGTTGATGTTCAGTCCAAAAGCTTCACTCCAGTCTGTAACGGTAGCAAGATCAGCATTTGTTTTATGAATAGTTATATTCAAATCTTCAATTGTGGTATGGGAGTAAATCTGTAGGTCATCGGCGTACATATGGTAGAGAGAAGAGAGCTTATTTGCAATAGATGTGACAAAGAAAGAAAAAAGGAGAGGAGACAACACGCCACCTTGAGGCACGCCAGCAGTAATATTACACCAATCAGAGAAAACATCAGCGTTCCGAATTCTTTGACGGCGGCCTTGCAGATAACTCCGAAACCACTCAATCGCTGCTGGAGATATGTTAACAGAACTCAAGAGACCTAACAACACATCATGATCAATGGAATTAAAAGCGTTGCTGAAATCAAGTAAAGTAAGAACTGTTAATCTTTTATTATCCATTGCATGACGTATATCGTCAGCTATTTTAACGAGAGCAGTAGTCGTACTATGACCAGGAGAGAACCCGGATTGGAATGAGTTGAAGAGAGCATTTTTATTTAGGAAAGTACGGAGTTGGTTGGAAACGAGACGTTCTAGAACTTTAGATAGGAAAGGCAAGATGGAAATAGGGCGAAATTCCGAAAACTGCACAGGATTAGGTTTTTTTGGTAAGGGAATAACATATGCCTCTTTCCAAATATCAGGAAAAGTATTGGATGAAATGGAACAATTGAGGATATGTGTTATCAGGGGAGCTACAATGTCAAGGATAGGAATGATCATATTACGACTAATGCTATCGCTACCTACGGCATTAGATGTAATAGCCTTAACGTTCCTTTTAACTTCACAGATAGAGAACTGACCGAAAAAAAACGGTGGAAAGTCGGGAATTGGCGATGTCAAAAGGTTTTGCAAAGTCTGCAGTTTTTTTGGGCCGGTGAAAATGGCAGAAGAGGTGAAGTGCTGGTTTAGAGCATCTACATTAAAATTCTGTGGAATAGAGGATCTTCCTGAGCTACCAACTCCTAGAGACCTTAAGAACTTCCAAACCTTAGCGGGATCGCCGTTTTCGACTGAGTTATGTATGTGGCGACGTTGTGCATCTCTACACATAGTGTTACACCGATTCCTAATCCTTACATATTTTTGACGATTTTCTTCTGTGTTTACTGCTTTATATTTAGCACGTGCCCGATTTTTTTTATTTATAACCGCTTTTATGTCATCCGTGAGCCACGGAGCAGGGAGGTGCTTTATTTTTACAGGTCTTAAAGGAGCATGTTTGTTATAAAGCTGGTCAATTAAGAAATTAAATTGTTCTATTTTTTTATTAACACATGGCTCGTCCGTAACAGTTCGCCAATCAATTAAGCGCGCATCAGTGCACAAAGAATCTATGTCCATATCACCAAAATTGCGCTGCAATAAAACTGTAGGTTTAGGTTTACGTATCCGCAGCTTATATGAAAGAAAGACAAGGTGGTGGTTCGAGAAAGCATCTGCTGGACACTGCCCAAATTTAGCAACATACTCAGGCGAGGAAACTATCATTAGATCAAGGAGGGATGGACTACAACCTGGGGTGAAATGTGTGGCATTATGGGATAGAAAATGAAGATTAAAAGAATCAATAATATATTTTAGCTTATTGGCACGGGCATCAACCTTTAATAAGCACGTATTAAAGTCACCCATAATTATATTATGATTATAACAGGGAACATAAGTATCGAGCAACTCTTCAAACGTTGAAAAGTAGTTAACTTGCGATGAGGGACTATAAAATACTCCAAGGAGCAAACTGTTATGGGATAATTGCACCTCAATCAAAAGATGTTCAGCTGAGTCTTCAGGTGGTGGTTGTGGAGAAGTACTGATAATTTTAAAAGGAAAACTTGAACGCAAATATATTGCTACCCCTCCACCACTCCTGCCTATGCGATCATTTCGTATCAGCTGGAAATTAGGCAATGAAAAACAAGACGAAGGCAAACTAGGTTTAAGCCACGATTCGGATACTAAAATTGCATGAATATTATTAGATTCAAAAGATGTAAGCATATCAGGATAATGTGCCGGGATGCTCTGTGCATTAATGTGAATAACATTGAAATTTTTTGAGACATCAAAGAAATGAGAATTTAGAGAATCACTGAGAGAAAAGGAACTACTACTGTGAAAACTGTCGTCACCACTACTGGAAGATGAAAAAGAAAAATAGTTAAAATCATTATCCAAGTTAATATCAACCATAACAATTAACAAAAGAAATATATATATATATATATATAAATAAATAAATAAAAATGAAAAAGTTAATAACAACAAAAAACACTAACTACGGCTAAAATTACACAATTTTAATTGAACTAAATTCAATTAATTCCTTAATCATATTAAGTACCTTATCACGATTAAAATTCTAAAATATAAAAACTATTAACTATATCTAATATCACATAAAGAAAAAAAAACATATAATAAAAATTTAATTAAAACAACATAATATCTAAATATATCTATAGTGGTCGTCAGGAAAATGGCAACCTATCTGCTGTCAAATTGACATATTGTAGACAGATGACAACTCAAATAAAAAAAATGACATTGACAACTGGCAGTAGCAACACATTTAACTTATATTGAATATTGTAAGATGGATAAAAATTATAAGAAAACTTATATATATTAACATTTTGAGGGTAAATAAATTAAAACTAGTATAAGTGAAAAATGAGACGTACAATTACAACACGACACATAGTAAAATTCATATTTACAACTGCGAAAAAGAGAACTATAAGAGCTAAGAACTACAAGATTAAATTATTTTTTAGCTGCCCTCTTAGACCGGCCTGGAATCGTCATTGTCTTATTTCTGGTTGTAGGAGCTAAAGTCGTGGTACCCGTTGGAACGGGATCATCTTCAGGGCGGTCCAAAACAGCGTCTACATCAGCCATGCTACGTACATGGTGCCGCGAGCCATCTGGACCACAAACGACGATGCTACCATTTTTCGTCCAACACCGACTAACTCCTATGCGCTCACGTACAGCAAGAAATAGTTTGTGACGACTCTTTGTTAGAAATTCAGAGAGTGTAACTCCAGAACCTTTGAGACAAGATTTAGCTGACCAGATCTTGTGTTTGATTGAGACACTTTGCAGTTTAATAAAAATCGGCCTAGTTTTACCTGTGGTACTGTGGCCAATTCTGTGACAGTGTTTCACAGCTTCTGACGAAAATTCAGACAGTTTTAGCTTACTTAATAGAAGACCAGTTACCACCTTATGTACATCCTCATTGTTTTCCTCAGAAACTCCATGTACCAGCAAAATTTTCCTCCTGCTGCGCATCTCAATTTCATCAATGCTATTATTTAGCACTTGTATCTGAGCTTGCACATTGGAGAGTGCATCCAAAACAAAAGCCTTGAAGGAAAGAAATTCCGAAGTTAAAGTAGCCAGTGGACTTTGAGGACCTGTTGGGATACCTCCAGATGCTTCTAAGACCTTTTGCTTATTTAGGAATTCTTCCATTTGTGAGCTCAACTGGCGATTCATCTCCATAACAGATTGTTTTAGTGACTCCATTGTTGTGACAGTGTTAATATTAAAGCAAAAAAAAAATGTAATTTATAGGATATAATCGTAGGTAAGGCACTTAAGTTAACTTTACATAAGTTTGTAGATAAATAAGTACTTTTAAACAAATAAAATGAATATTTAACTACTAAGCACAAATTTTAGGTGTTTACACTTGGGCTCCTACCCGAAAAAAAAAAAAAAAAAAAAAAAAAAAAAAAAAAAAAAAAAAAAAAATATTTTTTTTTTTTTTTTTTTTTTTTTTTTTTTTTTTTTTTTTTTTTTTCGGGTAGGAGCCCAAGTGTAAACACCTAAAATTTGTGCTTAGTAGTTAAATATTCATTTTATTTGTTTAAAAGTACTTATTTATCTACAAACTTATGTAAAGTTAACTTAAGTGCCTTACCTACGATTATATCCTATAAATTACATTTTTTTTTTGCTTTAATATTAACACTGTCACAACAATGGAGTCACTAAAACAATCTGTTATGGAGATGAATCGCCAGTTGAGCTCACAAATGGAAGAATTCCTAAATAAGCAAAAGGTCTTAGAAGCATCTGGAGGTATCCCAACAGGTCCTCAAAGTCCACTGGCTACTTTAACTTCGGAATTTCTTTCCTTCAAGGCTTTTGTTTTGGATGCACTCTCCAATGTGCAAGCTCAGATACAAGTGCTAAATAATAGCATTGATGAAATTGAGATGCGCAGCAGGAGGAAAATTTTGCTGGTACATGGAGTTTCTGAGGAAAACAATGAGGATGTACATAAGGTGGTAACTGGTCTTCTATTAAGTAAGCTAAAACTGTCTGAATTTTCGTCAGAAGCTGTGAAACACTGTCACAGAATTGGCCACAGTACCACAGGTAAAACTAGGCCGATTTTTATTAAACTGCAAAGTGTCTCAATCAAACACAAGATCTGGTCAGCTAAATCTTGTCTCAAAGGTTCTGGAGTTACACTCTCTGAATTTCTAACAAAGAGTCGTCACAAACTATTTCTTGCTGTACGTGAGCGCATAGGAGTTAGTCGGTGTTGGACGAAAAATGGTAGCATCGTCGTTTGTGGTCCAGATGGCTCGCGGCACCATGTACGTAGCATGGCTGATGTAGACGCTGTTTTGGACCGCCCTGAAGATGATCCCGTTCCAACGGGTACCACGACTTTAGCTCCTACAACCAGAAATAAGACAATGACGATTCCAGGCCGGTCTAAGAGGGCAGCTAAAAAATAATTTAATCTTGTAGTTCTTAGCTCTTATAGTTCTCTTTTTCGCAGTTGTAAATATGAATTTTACTATGTGTCGTGTTGTAATTGTACGTCTCATTTTTCACTTATACTAGTTTTAATTTATTTACCCTCAAAATGTTAATATATATAAGTTTTCTTATAATTTTTATCCATCTTACAATATTCAATATAAGTTAAATGTGTTGCTACTGCCAGTTGTCAATGTCATTTTTTTTATTTGAGTTGTCATCTGTCTACAATATGTCAATTTGACAGCAGATAGGTTGCCATTTTCCTGACGACCACTATAGATATATTTAGATATTATGTTGTTTTAATTAAATTTTTATTATATGTTTTTTTTTCTTTATGTGATATTAGATATAGTTAATAGTTTTTATATTTTAGAATTTTAATCGTGATAAGGTACTTAATATGATTAAGGAATTAATTGAATTTAGTTCAATTAAAATTGTGTAATTTTAGCCGTAGTTAGTGTTTTTTGTTGTTATTAACTTTTTCATTTTTATTTATTTATTTATATATATATATATATATATTTCTTTTGTTAATTGTTATGGTTGATATTAACTTGGATAATGATTTTAACTATTTTTCTTTTTCATCTTCCAGTAGTGGTGACGACAGTTTTCACAGTAGTAGTTCCTTTTCTCTCAGTGATTCTCTAAATTCTCATTTCTTTGATGTCTCAAAAAATTTCAATGTTATTCACATTAATGCACAGAGCATCCCGGCACATTATCCTGATATGCTTACATCTTTTGAATCTAATAATATTCATGCAATTTTAGTATCCGAATCGTGGCTTAAACCTAGTTTGCCTTCGTCTTGTTTTTCATTGCCTAATTTCCAGCTGATACGAAATGATCGCATAGGCAGGAGTGGTGGAGGGGTAGCAATATATTTGCGTTCAAGTTTTCCTTTTAAAATTATCAGTACTTCTCCACAACCACCACCTGAAGACTCAGCTGAACATCTTTTGATTGAGGTGCAATTATCCCATAACAGTTTGCTCCTTGGAGTATTTTATAGTCCCTCATCGCAAGTTAACTACTTTTCAACGTTTGAAGAGTTGCTCGATACTTATGTTCCCTGTTATAATCATAATATAATTATGGGTGACTTTAATACGTGCTTATTAAAGGTTGATGCCCGTGCCAATAAGCTAAAATATATTATTGATTCTTTTAATCTTCATTTTCTATCCCATAATGCCACACATTTCACCCCAGGTTGTAGTCCATCCCTCCTTGATCTAATGATAGTTTCCTCGCCTGAGTATGTTGCTAAATTTGGGCAGTGTCCAGCAGATGCTTTCTCGAACCACCACCTTGTCTTTCTTTCATATAAGCTGCGGATACGTAAACCTAAACCTACAGTTTTATTGCAGCGCAATTTTGGTGATATGGACATAGATTCTTTGTGCACTGATGCGCGCTTAATTGATTGGCGAACTGTTACGGACGAGCCATGTGTTAATAAAAAAATAGAACAATTTAATTTCTTAATTGACCAGCTTTATAACAAACATGCTCCTTTAAGACCTGTAAAAATAAAGCACCTCCCTGCTCCGTGGCTCACGGATGACATAAAAGCGGTTATAAATAAAAAAAATCGGGCACGTGCTAAATATAAAGCAGTAAACACAGAAGAAAATCGTCAAAAATATGTAAGGATTAGGAATCGGTGTAACACTATGTGTAGAGATGCACAACGTCGCCACATACATAACTCAGTCGAAAACGGCGATCCCGCTAAGGTTTGGAAGTTCTTAAGGTCTCTAGGAGTTGGTAGCTCAGGAAGATCCTCTATTCCACAGAATTTTAATGTAGATGCTCTAAACCAGCACTTCACCTCTTCTGCCATTTTCACCGGCCCAAAAAAACTGCAGACTTTGCAAAACCTTTTGACATCGCCAATTCCCGACTTTCCACCGTTTTTTTTCGGTCAGTTCTCTATCTGTGAAGTTAAAAGGAACGTTAAGGCTATTACATCTAATGCCGTAGGTAGCGATAGCATTAGTCGTAATATGATCATTCCTATCCTTGACATTGTAGCTCCCCTGATAACACATATCCTCAATTGTTCCATTTCATCCAATACTTTTCCTGATATTTGGAAAGAGGCATATGTTATTCCCTTACCAAAAAAACCTAATCCTGTGCAGTTTTCGGAATTTCGCCCTATTTCCATCTTGCCTTTCCTATCTAAAGTTCTAGAACGTCTCGTTTCCAACCAACTCCGTACTTTCCTAAATAAAAATGCTCTCTTCAACTCATTCCAATCCGGGTTCTCTCCTGGTCATAGTACGACTACTGCTCTCGTTAAAATAGCTGACGATATACGTCATGCAATGGATAATAAAAGATTAACAGTTCTTACTTTACTTGATTTCAGCAACGCTTTTAATTCCATTGATCATGATGTGTTGTTAGGTCTCTTGAGTTCTGTTAACATATCTCCAGCAGCGATTGAGTGGTTTCGGAGTTATCTGCAAGGCCGCCGTCAAAGAATTCGGAACGCTGATGTTTTCTCTGATTGGTGTAATATTACTGCTGGCGTGCCTCAAGGTGGCGTGTTGTCTCCTCTCCTTTTTTCTTTCTTTGTCACATCTATTGCAAATAAGCTCTCTTCTCTCTACCATATGTACGCCGATGACCTACAGATTTACTCCCATACCACAATTGAAGATTTGAATATAACTATTCATAAAACAAATGCTGATCTTGCTACCGTTACAGACTGGAGTGAAGCTTTTGGACTGAACATCAACCCAAGTAAGTCACAGGTTATTTTAATCGGTAGTTCTAGATTAACTGCGGGTATAAATTGGCAGATTTTACCACCAGTAATGCTTAGCGGTGTAGCTTTACCGTACGCAAAAGAAGTAAAGAATTTGGGAATTTATTTTGATAATACTCTCTCTTGGAAAACCCAAATTAAAGAAGTTAGTAGGCGATTATTTGCATCTTGGTCCTCTCTTAAGCGTTTAAGGAATTTTCTGCCTATACCTACCAAAATTGCGCTAGCACAGACCTTGCTACTTCCAATACTCGATTACGCAGACGTGTGCTATGTTAATCTTACCAAGGAGCAGCTAGCTAAACTTGAGCGTCTTCAAAATGTTTGCATTAGATTCATATTTGGTCTTCGCAAATATGATCATGTGTCCGAATTTCGTTCTCGACTCAAGTGGCTTCCTATTAAGCTTCGCCGTGATGCCCATATTCTTTCACTCTTATACTGTGTACTGTTTGATCCAAGAACACCTGTTTACTTAAAGGAACGATTTGAGTTTTTTGAGTGTGATGGAAGGGAAATGCGTTCAAGTAAAAATTTTTGTTTACGTATGCCTATCCATCATACATCATTTTATGGACGTTCTTTCACTGTAGAGTCGATTAAGCTATGGAATAAGCTACCACTTGACATAAGACAAGCTAGGTCTTTAGATCTGTTTAAAAAACTCGTCAAGCTACATTACTTAAATCTAAATTCTTAAAATTAATTTTTTTTTATATAATATATATATATATATATATATATTTCATTAAATATATATATAAATATTTATAAACTTGCATGTATGGCGCTTTAGATGTCGTACTTTTAGAGAGGTTTGGCAATCCGTACTCTTTGCCTACCCCATAAGGGATTTGGCGTGAAGATAAGTATTGCAAAACGTGTAGTACGGATTGCAAAACGTTATGATCCTGGTATACTTTCCCAGCTTCTTCCACATTCATAACTCTCTTCATACACGCGCGTCGATTTCTGAGGCTCTTGACATCTTCGGGCAACACACGATGACCAGTTTGATGATATTGTGTCAGTCTGGTTCTCCCTCGGTATCTACATCCTTCCACATTCGCGTTATATACCTGGTTTGTCAATCTTTCACCCGAAATTCTTTCTACATTCACAAACCATGCCCTTGCCCCATGAGCATGCCCTTTCTTATTCTTACACGGATACATTCTTTCATTCCTACTTTCTAACATACCAAGCTCTTTAAGTTTAATTTAGTTATAATGCCCATCATGAAATTCATATCCATTATCTGCCTTTAAATAAATATATTTTTAAAATATATATACATTTTGTAATTATACTGTAAATTCTTCGCTTTGCTATTTTTAAACGTTGTTCTTACTAAAATTTTAACTTATAACTGGACCGTTTAGTTAGTGTGCAACTCTAGATCTAAAAGATCCAAAAGATGGTGAAGTGAAATAGTACAAGTGATTGTTATTAATAATAGTTACAATGAAGTTTCACCAAGTGCCGACGATCGAAAGT
>DVZR01000157.1:0-10622 GCA_018237405.1 Thisbe lycorias
CCGATTTCTGAGACTCTTGACACCTCCTTCGGACAACACACGACCAATTTGATCATGATATGTCAGTCTGGGTCTCCTTCGGTATCTCCATCCTTCCACATTCGCATTGTATATCTGTTTTATCAATCTTTCATCTGACATTCTTTCTACATGCCCAAACCAACGGAGCATGACCTTTCTCATTTTTACACCGACACTTTTTATTATATCTTCTACCTATATTTTCTCAAAATATCACATTTTCGGGGGAGGAGGGCTAAATGTGTGACGTAATATATGGATTTGGGTTGATACATGCTGTGCGAAATTGATTGCCATCAGCTCTCGTGAATCCATTGGTAACAGTGATCGCTTATCATTAGGTGAGCCAACACCGCATTTGCTTCCTCTTTTACAAAATTAAACCCCCAGACGCAATGAAAAAATTGTCTTAGAGCAGCTTAGAGCCGATAATAGTTAAACTGAAATGTTTTTGACAATATATGTCTTAGTTCTTAGAAAATAAAGACAGCTTTCACATAAAAAAATATATTTACTTGGATGTAACTTTTACACTTTTACAATTTTGTATTATTACAACTTTATTTATTTTATAATAGATTGAACTATTACAAACAAACAATGCAAATAATTTTTTTTTCTTAAATTTTTTTCTTATTCTAGCAGTTACACGCAGCTTAGACGGCGTTGATCCTTCCTTATTACACAGGCAAATCCGCAGGCAACAGCTATATAATATAGCTTATGTTATTTGTCGATAACGTATACATATAAAATCGTTTCAGTACTTTTCAATTTATCCATTTCAAACCAACATATAAACAAATCTTTCGTTATATTAATCTAGTAGATTCCTGCGGCCTATTTGCGTTAATCCTTATCACGCAGTCAGATCCGTAAGCAATAGTTATACAATAAAGCGATATATTATAATAAATATTTTAAAAGATCGGTATAATACTGCTGGAATTAATAAATCACAAACAATCATATGAACAAATATTTTCTTGTAATCATATTAGTATTAGTAACACCCCTTTATTTGGGGGTTAAAACAGGTTTACCGATTTGGAGTGACCAATAAGCAGATCCTTTGTAAAAACGAATAAAATTACCATAACAGTTTACTTGCAACACTTATTGATACCTGTTCCAAGTGGCGATTTGGAAGCGGTCACTCGCGGGCTTTCGTAACCAAAGATATTGCATTGCCGCAGGCTTTCATTGCTTTTGGGACATCGTCCAGTCAACGTAATGTTTTATATTCAAATATTTTACTCTTTTTATGATTAGCACTCAATGTAATCCCATTTTACTATCTATTTAGATGATATAAAAAACCTGTATTAGGTTACAACTTCAGTTAGTTTCAAATCGACTAGCGTTGCATATTTACGCATCATCAGGGTTTATGAGTAAATTTATACCCCAATACTGATAATTAATAAGCTAATAGCCATACAAGAAATTAGTCACCTCAAATTTGAACTAAAGTTGTGAACAAGTACAAGTGTTTATTTTAATTTGAAACGGACAATACCGCATTGAAGCTTATAAGTTATAGGCTTACAAAAAGTATATGAGGCCTAATAAAAATACTAATTCTACCGTAAATAATACGTTAAACTAATCAATTTGTAATTAAACTAAATTTGTCAGCTAGTTCAACAAGTGTTCATATCAAAGTAATAGCTAGTGGCTGAAGCTTGTTCGATATAAATTTGGTCGAATGTACGACATTTATTATCAAAGATGCTATTTAATTCATCAATCGGATAAGGAAAGCGCTTCGATCAGGACGACGAAGCACCTTGGGCAATGTCCTCGGGTAGGAGGGCCAGTGCTGAAGATAAATTCATCGTTTTGGTGCGTGCGAGAGCGCGGGGGCGGGGGAGTGCGGGGCGGCGGCGCCGGCGCGCGGAGGCTGCCGCGCTCAGAGGCCAGAGCACCTGCGCCCGCGCTCCGTAGCGCCGCTCGCCGAGTGCTCGAGTACGCGCCCGCGCACGGCCCGGCCTGGCCTGACGTCGAGACGCCGCCATCACGGTACGCCCCAAGCGCGTCGGGGTCGGCCGACTGCGCGTTCGTTACTGCGCCCAACGCCGCGCCGTGCCGCCGTATCTGCTCCACGCCGAGCTGCACGGCCGGTTTTGTAATTCGCCGGGCAGGCCGTGACGTCATGAGACTAGTTTGACATGCGTGACGGCCTGCGCCAGGACGCTCGCGCCGCCGCCGCCCCCGACCTCGCTGTCACTGGAATGACGTGCTTATTTGCTTTTTTTACATCTAAGACCGGTGTGTACAGATGAAATAATCAATGATTACAGAAAACCAGCAGATCAAGACAGCTTTTCATACAAATGACAGGTGTTGGGCTGATTTTCTTTCACCGTTGATTATTTTGCCGGTGAAGTGGCGTCAAGTCAGGAATTAGTGTTTGTGAGAATTATTTATGTTTAGTGTTCAAGTTTCCAGCATTGCGCATAGTTTAGTTTATCATTGAACTTGAAAATGTCGTTATAAATGAAAAATGTTAAAGGCGTGTTTTATTTTTGGTTTTGTGTTCATTAAGTTATATTATGGGCTTGTGAATATCCATGTTAATCCTTCGGTGGAACACACAGAGCTAATGCATTGTATGTGTGCGTGTATAAAGCGCCTTTATTTCTTGTGTCGATGTGTTCGGCGGGTGTCATACATCGAAGTATGCTGACGCACACATCGATGTCTCAGCCTCGCCGCAGAGCCTTTTTGTAATTTATTTTTCCTTTTACATCGAGGCAATAGCGTTTAAATTTTTTAATACAAAATACTATACTTGAATGAGTATTTTAACTTACATTGGACTTTAATAATATAAATAAGAGATTTGTTTGTATGTTCAGGTTTGAGGAATGCAATAATAACTTGATATTGAAATAATTAATAGAGCTCAAAGTTTATTACAAGGCGAGACAACCAACGGCCTTATTTTCTTTGTTTCAATGTGTTCGATAAAATTTTTAATGACTTAATTGATAATTTAGTATAATAGATTGTGAGATAATATTCCAATTAGTTTTTGTACTAACCACGTGATATTAATACAGGACTTAAATTATTAGGAAGATAGCAAAATTAAAATTTGAAAGGAAATTAAACAAAGAACACCTAAATTTTGAATGTTGCGAAGGTTAATCGTCAGTCTGATGACCTGGCCAATTTATATTTATTTTGCCCCGCACATGGTTTTCTTTAGATATTATATTGATTATTTAATATATTTTTTTATTTGAATTGGATATACAAAATAAATATTAATTAACATACTTACATAATACGTACGCTAGACTAGTATCTGGAAAACCGTCCCGGTTATCCAGAGCCTATCCACCTATCCTAGTTGTCGTGCTTGGAAGATAACATCTAGGAGCTTATACCCAGCCATGGACATTGAATCGCTGAAATGATTATAATATTTATCTAATACCTATAAATTAAGGAAACGTATTTTTCTTAGGGAATTCAAAACAAAAATGCTAGATTTTGAAAAATTTTTATATCTATTTAAAATCTGTATGTGGTTTGTTTGTAATATTGAGTAAGGAAAATTCAAATTCGCTACATCGATTTCTTAGCAATTTCCTTCGTATTTTCTGGTTAATCTCGCTTCATCTTAATTTGGAAGGCAATTTTTGTGGTCGGTTATCAAAACTCATTTTATTTATTTGATTTGTTTAACGACAAGTTTGACAGCCATGTGGACGTGCGATAGTACATCCAGTTTGTACCGTTGTTGTGCTTTTCTGTAAGCCAGGGCAGCGCAGTTCCTGAACAAGTTCGGGCACTTCTCGACGATCAGGTGCCACTTAATACTCGTTCTGTTCTAACTGGACTCGAATCAGCTGATGTTATTTCTTTGTTACCTGCCAACAACTACATTTACTATATTGTTATTGTATTTCGTAGTAAATACTTTAGAACTTGTTTTGTTACAATTTAGAGATTCATACCTGTATAAAGGTTTGTGAACCTGTTTTTGTATTGCGACGTCATTGTTTTTTTTGGGACCTTGCCTTTTTTGGGCGTAGGAAATGATCTAGATAAACAAAAAGTTAAATAAGCACGTTACGTCCAATTGAGTATTGATTCGCTGTTTAGTTAAGCTTACGACATTATGCATTATACATTTAGTGTACACTGTGTGATTGTGTGCGTATATGTATGTATCCAAGGATACATAAAATATAACAATATGATAACTAGTGTTAAATTGTTTAAAGTTTTATTAAAGTAAAACTTTGTTTAACGTTATTAAAAAAAGATGAAAGTTATTTATTGACTTATTAAATTAAAAAATATTTTTTTACTGGTATAATTTAAACACTAGTTAACGAGCCATAACATATAATAAATGTCTCATAAATGACACTGGCGTTCACATATAAGCAAATTTTTGTATACTGAATAAATAAAGTATAATGTCGTAGTCTAAAGGAAAATCGTGCACTATAAAGTGTCAATTCCTGATATTTATTTGTGCCAAAGTCTAACTTAATTAGTCGGAGTATAGAAATGTGGTTTGTGCGTATTTCAGGAGGCTGAGTTGGCATATAGAAGTGTGCGGGGCGCTGTCGAGCAGGCGTTGGCCCGCTCGCCACGCGGCGCCATGTCCGCGTCGCCTCCGGGCGAGGAGCGCGCGCGCACCCCCAGGGCAACATCGCCGCGCTCGCCCGCGCCCGCGCACGCCGTGCTCGCCACCATGACCCCGGTACAGCCCGCGCACGATTATTACCCCCACAAGGTCGAGATGGATTCCGATGATGGTTACCCACCAGAGGCGCACTCCTATCGCCACTCCCCACACGAACTCGCGGCATACGCCCCCGACAACAAAGTCCCCGTACAACCTGACGTCTACGATCAGGGCATGGAAGCGATCGACGAAAAGACCCCTATAGATCTTATATATGAAGACGATAAAGAGACTGTTATTTATACGACGACGCCGGATCAAAAACGTGTCGAAATGATTAGCGGACAATTAGAGGATGGACAGTTGGTGAGTGGCGGTGGCCAACTAGTGGACGGTAGTGTTTCAGTAGTGGTGGGCGGACATGGACAAGGAACTGTTCTAGTGTTAGCTGACGAGCTTGGCCAAGTGATCACAATACCAAGGTAAGCAACAAAACTGGATTATTAATATTTTTATAACAAATTATTTAATTATCAATTATGTCGAATCTCATTTAGGCTAATTTAGTAATTACTCATTAAATAAAATTTAAGGAAGTCGTGTTCTTTTTTTTTGGAAACTTCTAATTAATTATTAACTGTAAAAGTTTTTTTTTTAAAAGTAGTTATAAAAAATGTTTTATTAAAGTTAAAGTTAAAACGTAATGACGTTTTAACTTTTGGAGTAATTTAGATAGATAATTGACAAACTAAGATATACATATCAGTTTAAAAGTTACTAAATTTTTAAAAAACTTACCTAATGAGTATATAGTATATAAGTAGACTTACTTCTACTTATATCACTTTTAGCGGCTAAGTGTCGAGAATTAAGTAAGAAGTAATGACATGCTTATTTTTTCAAGTTAGAGTTAAGTATCCGCGTATCAATCTTAAGGTTATTTTTACATTGAACCGGGATGGACGGCTTGATTTTCCTTGTTACACAACACTTATTTACAAAAACCCATGTTTGTTACAAAAATGCCCATACCTACATGTATAAGTTTTTGACGCGACTGTATTGTTACATATAAAAGGCATTTTTGTTTTATGTAAACTATAACAAAAGTAAGTAGCTTTACCTATGTAATCCGATCAGAGATGTGCCAGTACATCGGCGAATAGTCAATAGATATACTGGTACACCCAAGCCTATCGCCGTATCGGGCACACTCCAATCTCGGGCAACGCTATATATTAGTTCAGATTAATCGGAAAAATACTCTCTCTCAAAACACTCGGCTTGTGGTGCTAATCCAGTAAAAATACAATTTTCAAATTATAAATCACACTTATACTATTTCCACATATATGTTACACTTATGATCTTTCTATTATTATTATAACACAGTCTTATTATTATTATAATAGTGTAATTTAATAATTGTGATTCAAAATAAATGGTTTAATTTATTTCGTGTAATTTATTATTCATATATATAGTTATAAGGAATTGGGTAATATATTTTGTCGATTATTTAAGAATCCTTTTAATAAAAAGAAGTCAAAGTCATTGACATATGTTAATCCAACTCTTTTTACACCGGCATTTGTAAAGAACCTTAGATGTAGGTGTTAACTTTGGTGTACCAACTAATTAAAATAGTAATTGTAAATACAACTTCGAACTTAGTAACAATTATCTTCAAGTGCGGCAGTCGATTGACGTTTAAAACGCAATATTTTAATTATATTGTTCGAGGAAGTAAATAATGTCTATACATAAAATCTATATTTTAGCTTAGAGATATAAAGATATTATAGCTTAGAGAAATAAAACCATTCGTAAATTAAGTCGACATAAGAAATCTGAACTTTTAGTACATATTAAAACCTTTTTATATTATAAATTATTAACCCTCCGTTTAAGTTTACATTTGACAGTTTTCAACATATTATTTTAAAATAAGTCTCTTATAGGAATATTTCTTTTTATAATGTTAATTTTAATTTCACTATTGGCCGAAAATTAAGTAAGAGTAACACGACTTTAATGTTTTGATTTTTATTTCTAAAATTAGAGGTCTCGTATTTTTATATATCTATATTATATCCATAATCACTGGTTACAAAAAATAATTTTGTATTGCCGAATAAAAAATTTAATACTTATTGTTTCCTCGTTTGTGACACAGCAAGAAATAAGCTATGACTATGCGGATTTTTTGGGGGATTCCACTATAAACATTGATGAAAGAATTTCTTAAAATAAATTTGTAAATTCGAAGTTTTCGAAGTTATCTCAAACATTAAAACTTATTACGAAATGAACTTAATAATATTACAATATTCTCTATGATAAAATATATTCATGAATAATTTATAGATGTATAAAAGTAATATCTACGCACATTCTATTACTGAAATTCGTAAGTTTGTAAGAAAGCCCAACAGTGCGTAATCGTTATCAATTCTACGCAACTAATTGTTAATAATGGTAAGTTATACTGGAGTATTTGTGACAATGGCGTACTATTTCTCAAAGTGAAAAATACCAAATAAACCTATACCTTTAGGTGTTAATTAGCAAAAGAAACTAGCATATACCAATTAATAATTATTATAAAAGCTACATAATATCTAATTGTGGTCGAGTACTGGCACTAAGTTAATGTTTAAGTAGTAATAAACAAATGAGTGTTTGTGGATGTGAGTAGTGTGTAGTTTGGAGAGTGAGTCGTGTCGGTCTCGGAGGTCCAGTGTAACGGTTGTGGCGACTAGGAGCGGCGCGTGTGGGTGGAGCGACGTGCTCACCTTGAACTTGCGAGAGCCACGTCCGAGCCACCAGAGTACTCTTCGTACGATGCTGCGCTTTATATTTTCAACTAACACTAACGCTCTTATTGTCTATTCATACAATATCTCTAATTAGATAACATTGTACTGCTCAATTTACAATAAAATACGTTTGTCTTTTAGAAATGATTAATTTTAAGATATAAGTAATTAAAAAAATAATGAATGTACAATGTACATGTACATATAAAATTTTATTTTTATGAGTATTATAAACGCTCGCGGCTTCGCCCGTGTTTTTATTATACAAATTACTAACCCTGTTTTTAAATCGTTAGGAGCGGGATTATTCAAAATTATTTTTCCTGTGGACGTTAGTATTCGTGTCCCAAATTGCAGCTTGATCCATTAAGTGAAGCTTGGGCTGTGTGTTTATAGATCAATCAGCTAGTCCGTAACCTTTACTTTTTATATATTCAGATTGTTATAGTAGTTAAACGTTAAAATAATGAAGATTTCATATAGATTATCACATTAAGTGTGACTGTTTGCAGATAGCGTAATTTTAAGCAAAAAACACAATGCTTTTGATTGTTAATTACTCGTGAGTCATGATTCAAAATACAAACACAATAATATCTATTCTTGCAAATACATATGTATTTGCAAGTAATAGTTATTGACAATGATGTTTCTACTTTGTTGCTTTTGTGATATTGTAATATAATTTTCTTATAGTATCAATACATCTACACATACAGTTTATGTAGGGAATAGAAGCTATTTCAGGGGTCAAATTTGATTAACTAGCTATCAGCTTCATTATAAAGTTTTCCTATTTTAAAAAAGTCTAGGTAGACTACCTTAGTATATTCTACGTCATGATACTAAAATAGATACATAATCTTATACGCTATATTTGATAATTCAATGCCCATTAAGCAGTACTCATATTTTATTTTTGTAGAAAAACATAATTACTTTGCTTAATTATAATTAGTTTTTGTTGGATATTATAAAAGTTTAATACTTTATGACCGCATGACCGCATTTACTTATGAAGTCTTAATCATCAATTAGACTAGAATTAAAAACACTGCTATGTATTTTGAAATAATCTGTATCAAAAAACATGTATAAAAACACGTCAATTTCGTCAGATATCCTGTATTTCTGTAAGGTAACAGATTAAGATAATGAATTTAGCTACTATATTCCGAATATTTTGTAACACAGAGTATAATTTAGTTTTGCAAGTCTGAATTTAACTAAGAATCTTAAACGGTAAATTGACTACTAGTACATTATTAAACGATTTGCGGTACTAAATTGGTCACTCATTCACATTTAACCTCAATTGCGTTGGGTCCATGCAAAAACTACATTTAAATACGTATAGATGACTCCATTGCTAGCTAATACAATACTTAAACAGGTATTTTTATAGAATATTATGATATAATAGTAAACCGCCAAGCCGACGACGTAATGAACGTACCACGTGCTTGTCATTCACAATTTGAGGCATGTACTTGTACGTCTACGCTAAGTAAATACGTAATAACCAGCGTCGCAGCACAAACCATGAAAATTAGAATTCCTAACCGCACACAACATTTGCAAAACGTTTTCCATCTTTTATATTTTTATTATTAAAAGCCAAATAAAAATAGAAGTAATTGCTTTAAAGAACTTATAAAAATCTGCTATTAAATGTTTAAAGGTAGTTAAAAAACTCATTATAATACTTATCAAACGTTTTTCATTACAATATTTTAGTGCTAAAATTGCTTTATAAATAAAGAAATTTGTCCATTTTTAGATAAGCCCTTAAAACATCTTAGAGTATTGAAATTTTTATGTGTACGACCGAAAATATACTTTAAGTTTGGCTTGGTTTAAGTTTTTATTCTGACTTATATAAACTTGGTTTTCTCGTATATAGATAATACAGAATAAAATATAAATAATATTAATCATATTTTAGTTTCAACGATATGATAAATCGTAATGGCGAAAATAGAAGCAGGTTATCAACAAGTAGGAAATTTCTAAATAGCTTTTTTTAATGGACTATTAATTAATCTAAGTCAATTATTTGTAAGATCTAAATTAATAAATGAAATCTAAATTAATGATTTGTAGATAACAGTTAGCTTTAAATAAAGTAGCTGTAATTAATAGTTAGATAAAAGAATAAATATATTATTAGCATTAAAATATAACGTTTTACAGAAGTGGCATTTTTTACTTGAAGAGCATAAAGAGAGTTGCGGTTTTCATTCAGTCTTGTATGTGTGATGTTTATTTCTTAGGGCCTCTATAGCCCAAACGGTTTGACAGATTTTAAAATATTCGATTTCTCTAAATTTTTCTAGTAGTAACATAAGGTATACAAATAATTTGATATTACCTTTTGTTTTTACTAATTTATTTTTTTGAGACCATTACAGTAAAAGTTTAAAAAATAATTATGAAAGAAAACGGGAATATATTAAAATGTCCATTTGTAAAGCTATTCCTTAATTTTAACGTGTCTTATTGATTAAGTAGCTATTCCCACAACAACACAACCCATCAGAACTTTCACATTCTATTCAATTCTGATTTATGATTATGTTCAAACATCCGTGGCTATAAAATCATGTATTTAGATCTAAATTCTTCCAAGTTGAACTAACTGTTTTGAGATGAAAATAAATACAGAAATCCCACTAGATACATTAAAAAATATACTTTTTTGAAACTTGTTTACTATAAACATAATATTATATATCGAAACTTCATAGCAATTACTTTGTTAAATATTTTTTTGCTGACTAAAATGTATACAATTTAATCGATTTACAGTATATAGTTGTTATAAGTCAAGATTTGCTAGTTAAGATTCTTCATCATCGTCATCTCAGCCCAGTGAGAGTCATCGCTCGAAATATGCCTCGGTTAAAGTCTTCTTGCTACGCACCAGCCACCTACCTGTTTCCAGCTGCCTTGACCAGATAGTTACTTTATCTAAAAGGCTATGCTGCGCCGCCCCGTACGTGGTCACCATCTAAAATAATAAATAATTCTAGTAATTATACGTTTGATACTTTTTATTTTTAAATTAGTTGGTTATTTTTATATTTTGACAAAGTAGTAAGTAACAACTTATAATAAAACTAGCAGTTTCT
>DVZR01000158.1:0-10620 GCA_018237405.1 Thisbe lycorias
GACAGACAGACAGACAAAAATTTTACTGATTGCATTTTTGGCATCAGTATCGATCCCTAATCACCCCCTGATAGTTATTTTGGAAATATATTTCATGTACAGAATTGACCTCTCTACAGATTTATTATAAGTATAGATAATAATTTAATACATAGTATTTTACACAATATTTATTCTTATGTTATTGATTAACTTTACTTAATTAATTTTACCTGTTAAGGATTAAAAATTATATGAATTATAGACACCAGTCCTTATTATGTTTAATGACATGGTATTCACAAGAGGAATAGTTTAATATCATAAGACAGGTAAGTAACTATACTTCATGTTAGTATATGCATAGAATATTTGAATGTATTCATGAAAAAGAATTCTAAATATTTCGTGTTTTTATGTAATATATTTTATTCATATTGCTCTAAAAAACAAACAAATTAAGACAAAATATAACTTGCAACATCAAATGAGGATGACAAAGTACAAAAGTACACAAACTTATATAAACTGTAATGACCTTTTTAAAAGATAAAGGTCAAACATTATGAAAAACAATAAAAGGACCATTACATTTGTAAAGATTCGTAATGAACTAAAAATACCTATCTGATATACATAACAATGATAGAGCACAAGTAGTATAATATTTTCTAAGTATAGAAATTTAGTAAAAATTTAAAAACGGAATAAGCACGGGCAAATTAATAAACGTTGCGTACCTTTTTTCAATATGATTAAAGTCGTGGAAGAAATACCTGATTGTCTTGTTTTTACAATAATTTATAACTACTATAAGCATAAAATTCAAACGACGTAGTAATAGTCTCACAAGTCACTCTAATACAATCTGAATTCTGAATAGATAGATACTATTTATGTTTACTGCAGCAGCAGAGCCAGCTGCGCGCTACCTTTATGACAGACAAATCAAATCAGTTTCTCAAATGAGTGAAATTACTATGACATTTATAAAGTTAAAATGTTGCCAGCATCAAACTTTTTTCCTTTTAAATAAAGTTTTGAGAAGTTTTACAGGTTTAGATGCTATATAAAATATAACCACCATATTCAAAAACGAAGATAAAATAAGAGATTCAGTTTTTAATAAATTTTAGACCGATCCTACAGTTAATAAGGTATTAACTGTAGGATCGGTCTAAAATTAATATATTATATTATATATATATTTAAAATAATAAGGTGGATCCATTTACAAAAAATATACAAGTGGTCAGTTTTTGTTCTAACTTCGTTGAATAGGTGTTCTAAAAAATTTGTTGAGGCTTCGTGTTTCTGGAAGATCTTCAAAATATAATTAAGTATATAAAAAAAGCCTGTTCGAAATTAAAACACTTTTTATTTAGTTACTCTTTAGTACGTGCATCTCCGCCTTTCTTATTCTTTTCTCCGCATGCTCTTAAAAAACATATAATTTTTTTAAATCTTATAATTAATTTTATTTATTTTTAATTGGAAATATAACTTAACATTTAATTTTTCAAAAATTACTTCCGCCGCCCATATCTCTTCTCACTTGAAATCAAAAATGAAAATCCTGGTAGAATAAATTATCCTTAAAGCTGGGAAATAACCCACAAGTTGGTAACATTTTAAAATAGAGATGTAGAAATTGAAAATAATAAGATGTTTGTTTTGTTGTTTCGAATATTATTGTGAAAAAATAGTACCTAACTAAAACGTTGACTTTGTTAAAACAAAAAGATGTTCATGTAAATTTAAAGTGATTTCAATTTGAAATCACTTTATATTAAATTATGTCAAGTTATATTCAAAGTGTTTTCCTTCCCATAATACTATTTTGGGTACGCTAGCATAACATCAAATTTGTAAGTTAGTGGCATTTTTCGCATAAAATGTGCAATTGTGCACCTGTGAACAATAATTGCGAAATTTTGCACTGTCCAGAAACTATTTCAAGCATTATTTTTAAACAGAAGACCGATGTTTTATAACAAACTATTTTTGAGTACAATCATGGATAATCTTACTTAATCATAATGACAGCGAGCACAGTAATACCTAGTTGTTATTTCTTCGATTACAACGAAATACCTCAATTTTTTCTACTAGGTATTGCTTTATTTGTGCATTATTTTTATTTTATAGCATACTAATTAAAGATTATTGATACGTTATTTAATTGTTATTAGCCTTATTACGTGATTATTTAATTAACATTTTTGCAATATTTAATTAATTATTATATATTTTGTAACTATTTCAATTTGATCAAAACAAAATAATATTTAAAATGGCAGCACTGACAGGCCGTTAGCGTGGGTTTTGGTCTTGAGTAGTTATTGTTGGCGTGGGTTGATTGTTGTTTTATTCAATAAAAAACTCGAAAAAACGAATGTTTGTGATAAAAATAAATAAAATTAACTTGGTAAGTTTTATACCGCTTTAAAATAAATTATATGTAAGTGTTTTCCTACGTTATTGATTGTCCGTGTTTGTCCGGGGAGGCCTCATGAAAGTGTATTTTTTGTTGTTCTGTGCATAATGCGTGTTTATTCATAAGATTGAAACAAAGATTAAAATCAAGAGTCGAATGCGATTTATACTTTAACTTTAAATGTTACAAATGCAATTTAGTTTCTGTAGTTCTGTTTTCTTCATCTAAGCCGTCTCCGACTGAATAAAAGATTGATATCACTAAAACTTACATATCATATATACATCAGCGTACAAGTACTTAACACGAGCTTTTTTGTACTTGTTTGTTGTCCCAGTATTTATCTATACGTGTAGGTACTAATAATACATTTTTAATATAAAATGTTTGATAATTATATCATACCCATTTACGTACCAATTTGACGTCATTCGCTTCGTTGTAATTGTGTGCTATGTAGGTTGCAATTTTAAACATCAGCTTTTAGATACTTGATGATACTTTTATGAATGTTGGTTCGTAATTTAAAATAAACAAATTGTTTATTTCGTCCAATGTAATATAATTTACTCTTGTGTGCATTTCCATAACCTAGCTAATTTATGGAAAATGTTGGGAAATATTTTTTATGTTATGTTCTATAAGGGTTACAATTTCAGTTGTATCTTCAGATTTATTTTTGTTTCTTTAGCCACATATTAAGTTTTGCAAATGTTATGCCTTCACTATACATGTAATCTTTTGTTATGGATATTTGCAAACAAAACATTAAAAAGACTCTTCAGGTATAAAGTATATTAATTATAACATAGAAATGAAATTTGATAGTTTCCAAATTGAATATCTATTAGTAATTGTTATAGGATGATGAGATCTTAAGATGGAAAGATCTGAAATACTATGGAACTTAAGTTTTGACTATACATACTTTTTCTTATTGGTTGCTGATGAACTATGAAAGAGTATTTATTTGTAATGGGATGAGGATGTGTGTTGTTGTTATTATTATTAGTATACAGTTAATTAAAGTAAAGCAACAATTCCTATTGTTGTTTGAATAAATTATAATTAATGTTTTTGTACTTCATGCACTTCAATTTACTGTGATAATGAACTTGATTTATTGTTACTAAAACTGTAACACATAAAATGCTACAGAATACAGATATGGTTTCATAAAAATAATTTCACATTAGTAATCTTTGAAGAGGTAGGTAGAGATGTTCCAGTACATCTGCAAATCGTCAGTACATATACTGCTACGCTCACAATTAGCCAAGCTACTAAGCCCCATGATGTGAGAAGGTGGCAATTGAGAAGCAGGTATGGCGATAGCCATATCATCCAATCCCCAGCAATGTTATGTTTGTTCAGAATAATCTGACAAAAATTTTAAGAGAAAGTTATCTGACCTGGGGTTTTGTGATTTTAACCAACACCAGTACAGTTAGACCAAAGAAGTGAAATAAGATGTCATAGATAGCATTAAATTTAAAACATAATATTAGGATAGGCATTGGAGAATTAACTGGTATGATGTCTGTGGTGAATATGATGTGTACAAAATGGTCATTAGACCAATCCCCAGTTTTTGTAACTATGTAATACTATTAAAAGTTTTTGTAATAAACTTGTTGACCCAGCGAAGTTCTAACTGCCATAATTTTTTTGCCATCAATATTGTCTAAATCTAAGATATTGTCAATATTTTTGAAGATACAGTGGCTGAACAACTGAATGTGTCAGAATTTTGTCAATATATGAACCACATCTCACAGTTATCTGTCTCATTTGCACATGCACTTTTCAGAGATTTTTAAATATTTACTAATGGCCGTTTTTTTTTTTTTAATACAAACTTCTGACAATAATGAACAAACAAAAGAAAGATTTATGCAATTTGGTGCAGTCGTTTTGGAAGTTTTGTGTATACAAAGATTACACACATATACAAAATTGATTATTGTCAATGAAAATAATCTATGTTCATCACACAAAGCTTGGGCCTCTGGCCACAAGTTCTATGAAGCAATCAATTACATTAATATGACATTGAATAATCCCATGCCCATAAATAAAAAACTGACTGTGTCCTAACTTAAATCCCTATGTCAAATAATTTTTATCGAATCTTTAAAAAAGAACATTAGAAATTATTAATTTAATCAATAAAAATGTAGATTACATATGCATGACAAATTTGCGAATTTTTACAGTACATTAAAATTGTGGTTACGCATTTGCGAATTTATAACTTATTATTTTATTAATGTTTATAGTAACTAAGATGTTTGTATATTTATTAGAAAAATGTTGTTCAGTTATTTGTTATTTACTAAGGTACTGCAAACACATTAGTTTGATAATTATATGTACCCAGTTTGCATAGCACTATTAAAAATATTGTCTGGTATTATTTTGATGAAATAAAAAATTATAAATATTTTTATTGGAACCTTACATACATAAAAAAATAACTACATACTTCTGTGTGATTCATCATTTGATCAACTTAAAGAGTCAGCCATGTCGCGCGTGTGCATGGAGCGTGTGCCCGCGTGCGTATTAGTAGTGTACAATGCTAATAAGTGTAGGCGCATGCGAAGGTGTGACGCGCGGCAGACGGCCTCTCGCTTACGTACTGCAGATCACACGCGTTGCAAGGTACAGGGCTGCATACAAAATGTACTACGGTACGAAATTAGTAAATATTCAATAGTAGTATTTTCAACATAACTGACGCCAAAATTGTAATGTGATGTAACTGTACGCAACGTCGCTGTTGCATGAAGCATATGCCCGTAGCGGGTGTCCGCTTCGTACACCCGCGCGACTTAGCCCTTACAATATTCTCTTCAAACTTAAACATCTCAATATTTCTACAAACACACTAACTTGAAGATATTAAGAAAAATGTTGCAACACATTTATTAATTTGTCATGCGAATAATATTCATTATTTGTTAGCAATATCATAAACATGCTTATGCTTAAATTTGATTTTTTATACTGTTGATAATTTTTTTTGATTAAACTTCTTTTTTTTCAGATGTAGCGACTATAGGTTAAAGAGGAGGCAGGACCAGACCTTAAACCCTGAATTGTTTTGAAAGGTAATCTATATTTATAAAATTTAATAAATAGGAATAAACCAAGTGCGGAAGGATGTAGATACCAAGGGAGACCCAGATTGACATATCATGATCAAATTGGTCATGTGTTGTCTGAAGGAAGTGCATACCCCTTATGTTAACGTTAACCTATGATAAATTAATGTAAAAGAGCATGAAAAGTAAGGCCTTATATTTGTTTATATTTTCAGAGCAACCATGTCACAACAATACAGTTTGCGGTGGAATAACCACCAACCAAACTTCATATCAATGTTTGGTACTCTTCTGACAACAAAATCGTTAGTAGATGTTACTCTAGCTGCTGAAGGTCAGCATTTAGTTGCTCACAAAGTGGTTCTTTCAGCATGTAGTACATACTTCCATGTAAGTATCCTTTAATCCTTGACAATTTGCGACAGGTATTTGGGCCGATTCGGTTGGGTTTTGTTTCTTTATAAGTGATACACACAAAGTAGGAAGGGGAATGATGTGTCAGGGGTTTAAAAAATAGTTTAGTATTATCAAGCTACTGATAAGCTTATTTGTGGAATGTACATGTTTTTATAGTTTTTTTTTTGCATGGAACATATCATAATTCAATGCATAAATGAAAAGAAATATAAAAAATTTTGTATAAACATTTTAAATTTCAACATCTTACATTTTTATTAAGCACAGTTATACTTAAAAATATAATATTGTGTTGTATAATATTGTAATTTATTTTTCAGTCTTTATTTGTTGATAATCCTTCACACTATCCTATTGTGATATTGAAAGATGTCAAATTTGCTGATCTTCGTACAATGGTCGACTTTATGTACTATGGGGAAGTCAATGTGACCCAAGAACAATTGCCACAGGTAATTATTCAGTTTTTTTTTTATTTAATTGTTTTAAATCATTTACCACTATTTTGCTAATGTTAAGTGAAATTAGCAATTTAATTTTAATTAACAAAATTTTAAATTATAGTATATCAGAAAGCACATGAAAGCATAATTAACACGGTAGAGATGAAATGACTATATAAAATATGTGGGCTAAAGTTCTCAGATCACGCTAGAATTTGTGAAGTTAGAGAGAAAGTAGGACTGAAAGAAAGAATTGTGCAAGAATGAGAAAGGGCATGTAAAAAGAATGTCGAATGAAAGGTTGACAAAACAAATACACAATGTGAATGTGGAAGGATGCAGATACTGAGGCAGATCAAGATTGACATATGATCAAATTGGTTGTGTGTCGTTCAAGGGAGGTGTCAAGAAAAGGAAAGTAGTTTTGTCATTTATAGTGTCTGTTTGTAATATTAAAATTACCGCTTTTCTCTCCAAGCATATGAATATTATATATACGGTACATACTACATATAACAAAATAACGATTATTACAATTCTTGTCTGTCTGTTTGTTCCGGCTAATCTCTTAAACGGCTGATCCGATTTTGACGGGACTTGGACTGGCTGGTAGCTGATGTAATAAGGATTAACTTAGACTACTTTTATTTTCGCTCGTAAATTCCACGCGGACGAAGTTGCGGACACAGCTAGTCTAATATAAGTGTAGGTATAATTTTACCCCAATTCATCACTTTCTGCAGTAAATTTACCCTAAATTAATATTTTAGGTACTTGAGACAGCGAAAATTTTAAAAATAAAAGGATTAACTGAAATGCCCGACTCTGCATCACTTACGCGATCACAAGACTCTTCTGCTGATTACCATTCTGCCGAAAATTCCACCGAGACTCAAAGGCATTCTGTCTCGCCATGTTCTCCTTCTATCAAACGGAAAAGGTAATTTTGGAAATATTTATGTGCTGCCTTTATGGTAGACCACATATGACGACACTTGCCACCTATCACATCACAGCCGGGAAAAGGGTGAGATGATTCCGTTTGGAGGGCTGATCATCTGTCTGTTCTGTCCAGGTGTCCAAACACTCTAACATACATCACATCACAGGACTTAGTTGCTAGCTAATCGTGGGTGTACCAGTATATATACTGATTATTCACGGGTGTACTGGCACACCTTTGCACCTTTCATGCATTCATTCATTTATTCCACAATAAGTTACAATAAAAATAAAATAAAAAAATAAGTAAATATTTCTGGACAAATTACACAAATTGATCTAACCCCAAAGTAACCAAATTATTTGCTTGTGTTATGGGTGATAGTCAACGATATAAATACTTATAATTACATATATAAATACCGAAATAAATATAATAAACACCCAAACCCAGAAATACAAACATCTACGCTCACCACATACATGCTTGTCCCTGTCGGGAATCGAACCCGAGCCCCTTTGATCGCATAGCCGTGTCTTAAGACCACTACACCAACTAGGCGGTCGGCGTCGGCGTATATGCCGACAAGTTATTTCTAGAACATTTATAAAGTGAGAGGGAGATGCTCGATTGAGTTTGGAAGCTTGAGCTAAGGCGTCACAAACATCATGTGACCACATAAAACAAGTGTATAGTCAGCTTAATATGGTTATTAGGTACTAGAGTGGTAAAACATCATATGACCGTTAAAGAAACCATATTTTTGTAAATATCTAAAGTCATTAATACACCTTAGTAACACGTTTCTCAATTAAATGTATTTTAATACGTTGTTCGTAATTATATTTTAGAATAGACCTTACAAAGATATCTAAATGTACAAAGTCATCAAAAATATGATCGTGTAGATGAATTAGAGTTCCGTGTAATTAGCACTCATTTTTCATCTTCGACTAAACATATTTTTGCTTGTCTTAAGAGGTGCCTGGCAGGAAGGGAGATGGTTTACTCTTCATGAAGTCAAATGTTTTTGGACCATTCTAGAAGGTAATAACTATATGAAGCGGACTGTACCTAAAGCTGTTATTTTAAATTAATTTTTAAAGTTAAGCTTTTAGTATTGGCTGTAGACTGCATAGTTGATAAATAAAACAGAAACAACGTGGAATAGGGAGTTTCCATAAATTATTGAGTATAAATCGATTTTTGGAAAAATAATCGATTTTCTATACATATAATAATGAAACTATTTTACATAAGTACATACAGATGTCGCTGTTTTAACTGACTTGTTTACGTTTAGTAAACTTACTTCGCAATTTTCATTCGTCGCAGGGATATAGATATTTGAAATTCTGTTTTTGAATATATTGGTTTAAACTAAGTGTGTTTTTTCTTTTTAAAAAATAAAAAGCAATTTATATTATATAATCGATTCATTAAAAATCGATTGTTATTGTTAAAAATCAATTATTTTTTCACATCGCTACCGCGAGTAAGATACGGCTAACGGCGACTATGTACGTATTTATGTATAAAGATTTTAGAAACCTGATTTTATATTTTTATCAACTAATATCTCTGTAAATACACTATAGTTAATTTTTAATCTGAGCTGGTTATATTATGGTTTCGTAATTGTATAGTATATTAGGCAAACAAGCGTATGTTTTTATAGAAATCAATACTAAAAAAACTGTGATACTTTTTAGTTAATAATAATTTACATCCTGATGAAGAAACAGTTATTAAAATATATTTTAATCATAACACTTAATTACGCCTTTCCTATGAGATTAAATCATTTTATAATAGTTTCTTTAATAAGAATGTTAAATAAATTAAATTATAATATAGACCACAATTAGGTATATAGCACCTTTTATGCAGGTTTAGAGGCAAAAATGTGAAATACATTAATTATATTTTTTTATTTATATAGTCACGCCTCTTTCGTCGTTCGTAGGGGTAGA
Organism: Thisbe lycorias; assembly: GCA_018237405.1. Classification (NCBI taxonomy): domain Eukaryota; kingdom Metazoa; phylum Arthropoda; class Insecta; order Lepidoptera; family Riodinidae; genus Thisbe; species Thisbe lycorias. Next base: position 9,300 of record DVZR01000158.1, read on the forward strand.
CAGAGACCACATTCTTCCACTTGCCACGATCCTGGCACACCTCTCGTTTCATCGACATTCATTAATCTCTTCATACAAGCTCATCGGTTTAGGGTACTAACTAGACCTTTCTTTAGCACGTCCTCTATTTGGTTTTGGAATATGCGCCTAGGTCTTCCCCTTACAGCAATCCCATTCACATTTTCAAAATTCTCGTGTCAGTGTTTGTTACAAAACTCCCCCGAAACGGCCTGACCGATTCCTATGAAATTTTGTATGTATTTTGTATTAATTTGAGAAAACTATTTTCACACCCCTAAGTGATAATTTTGGTCAACCCTATTTTTTTAGGTCAATTTTTATTTTTATTTTTATATGATTTGGCATTAAAATACATACAAATTTAAATTATCACTCAGAAGAGTATAACCATAGATAATAATAAATTATAGTACATTTCACATTTTTGTCCTATAACCATGCCAATAAATAATTATTTACATTAACTTAACTAGCAGTGTAACACCTATTTGACCTCTGAGATAAATATTAAAATGTATATATAACTTACATTTGATGAACACACATACATTTAAATTATTTTTATATCCTTGCTAGCCATTTAAATGATGCGACATTGCAAAAAATATGAAAATGTATGTAAGCAAAAAAATATACGTTATTGTGTCTCTTCAGATCTACGTGTGAGGGTTACCCTACATTAGGCGTGTGCAATCCTCGGACGTCCTGAGTCAGGCGCGACGTGCACGCCGCGAGCGCGCTGCGTAAGCGTCGCATGTTGGCGCCGTGTGACGTGTTTTCATCGCGCGCACCGCCTTGGCGTTTTAACCCTTCTTTCCACACACGCCGCAGGGCAGTTTAATGCGACGCTCACGTCCTTCGCACACGTCCGAGGCACGCGCACGCCTAATGTGGGGTCAGCCTTATATAAAACCAAGATTACCATAGATAACTAAATAAATTAACATTGTGTTTTGAGGTTGTATAAGTCTGACGTATAAGCCACAGCTCAAAGCTCAAAAATTGACATAAAATTATTTTTCTGCTCGGTTTTTAACGAGAAACGTATCGAATATTCCAAGGCCTACCTTGCAAAATTTGTTTTGTAGCCAAGAAAATATTATAATAATTTAAATGTGAGTCAATGTAACACTATGAAGTTTATGATCCTGAAAGGCGTCTCTATTACTTAGATATGACGTTGATAACGACATAGTCCTAAGAAATCAACTGACTTTTGCAACTTTAATAATAGTGACATAATACAGACTCCAAATATATGAGGGAACTGATATTTTGGGGAATCGATACATTGGGGAAC
>DVZR01000159.1:0-10613 GCA_018237405.1 Thisbe lycorias
GATATAATACCAGTACCAGTAATAGTAGTACCAGTATAATACCAGTGATAAATTATTATGAGTGATTTTAACATTCCATTTTAATGCAATCGTCAGTCACTACCATGCACGCGCATTAGACGGTAGGTTATTCATTAACCACAGCATTAAAGGTATTAAATGTGACAGTAAATATGTCGGTCAAATATCTGCAAATTAACTTTACATACGTCTAGCAGTAGACTGTCCATGATCTGGATAAACGAGCATTGAACTTAAACGTAGAGTTAATATATTATAAAAGCACACTTCAAAAATAACTCCATCGTGTTGTCATTATAACTAGACTAAATAAAAATGTCAACGAGTAGCATCCTTTTTAATATAATTTACTGTATCCAAGGACTTTTTAATGAACGTTGGGGAAATTTTATAATCCTAGCTGTTTTAATAAGCACGCTTTTATAACAGTTTTAACATAAACCAAGGTTTAGCATTCTAGTTTCAAAGACATTAATGCGCCTATAATATAATATGGTGATGATATTTCTTGCCATCCAGAAATACGTCCGAAATGTTTTTGTAAAAATGATAGCTTCAAGCCTATAGTCCACGAAAGGGTAGGTAGGCGTATACCAATACACTCGTGAATAGTCAGTAGATATACTAGCACACCCACGTAGTTTGGTTTTAATAGCGATGGGGTTCACGAAAATAAAACAACTAAAAGATGTACTTTTGGTTAAAATGACCCTTATATTCATAAGAGGATTAGGAGAGTCCTTTTTCGAGTAGTGGGACAGTATATGGACAGTTTACTTATGTCCGGAAATGAACATAGGTCCGGTGGCGGCGGGCGGTGTGATAGGGAAATCAAACCACATATTTTAGTGTAGGAGTAGTAATGAAAGAGATATGCTGCACGTCTGTTTTTATTTTTATTTTATGAATGTTAATATCTTAACTTATCGAGGGGGCTTAAACCCCCAAAACCCTTCTCCCTGGGTAGGCCCGTGCAAGCTACCAGTCCCATGATGTAAAATGTCAAATAGATTACAAAAGATTGATTTTACTTTTTTAGCTATAAATTGGCTCCCTTCTCGTTGCAGTTGTTGTCACTTTTATAAGAATCTACGACTATAAGATAGGTCATCCTCGCTTGTTTAAGAACTTTAAAAATACAGATTTTTATACATTGTACAATGTGCAGATAAGAACACAGCGAACAAGTTGCCCATTGACAGCAATTTGACAAAAAAGTGTATAAATTATAATAGCATTCCAGTAGATGTTTAAGAAACACCCTTTATTTTAATATATTTTATTTTTAATATAAATATTTCATATAAAATAAGAATGCAAAACACAATAGCTCCCACTAACCGTTATAACTTAAAATTTGTTCCACTTTAAAAATTCCACATTCTCGCTTCGGGATTCTTTTCTTTGAAAATGAGATTTATACTGACATTAATATTTTCCAGCGGTGCTGCTGTATCGCATTTGCCGGTGCTTCAGGCGCATTTACGTGAAGTTGTTACACGCGATATTCCACGCCCTGGCCTTCCCCTGCATCGTAATCGGTTTCTTGGCTGTCCTCGATTTCCATAATAAGAAGGGAATCAACAACTTCTACTCTCTACATAGCTGGATTGGCTTAGTTGCCATGGGACTTTTTGGCATTCAGGTGAGTAACATACCTATTATTTTATTTTTTGTAACATATCTATTATCTTTCCGACAGGACCGACAGGTGGCGCTGTACCGTTTTGTATTGTGTATAATTAAAAAATCACTTGCAAAACTTTAACGCGGTATTTTGTTACAGTTTAGTATCTAATGTCGGACATTTATATTATTAAAATGTACTTAAATGCTGTTTCTTACATCGTATCGTTTGAATAAAACAAATTTATGACATTTTACACACACGACTTGAATAACTTTATTAAATTGGACGGTGTCTTAGACACCACTACAGCAAAAGATTTAACTCACTCACTAAGCTCCACGGAGCTACTATAAATAGATAGAATGCATATATTTAAAGTACTTGTTATGTATACTTTCAGTACGCCGTCGGTTTCTTCAGTTTCCTTCTGCTGTTGATCTGCAATAAGGGCACAGCCAACTTCCGTGCCTCCTTAGTGCCAATCCACGCTGCTTTTGGCATCCTAACCTTCGTATTAGGCGTGTGCGCCTGCTTGACTGGACTTACTGAGAAGGCTCTCTTTACTCTTGGGTATGTATTTACTTTATTTCCTTATGTTAAACAACATAGACACAATTTACTAGTTTTTAGGTCTTATTACACAATCAAGGTCGGGCTATGGAAAAAATAATTCTTGCCCTTATCCGAGCTATGATTAAGTTTTTATTATTTAGTGATAGGTTTTATTTATTAGAACTGTTCCAAAAATATCTAGTGTAGAGTTTTTACTAGTATATTCGCTATTAATTATAGATTTTTTTACAATTAAACGATTACATGTAGAAACATTGAATCTCCTTACACTTTTGTTTTAGTATATATTATTGAGTATTTAGATTTGTACGGAAAATGTGTTCTTGGCTACTTCAATTATTGGTCAGTCTACTATTATTATTTTTTAAAGTATTGTCATCATCTAAACACCAATATGTTTATCATAAATCCATAAAGAGTTTGTGTCATTTTGGGTTAAGATCTTGTGTAATCTTAGGAGCACCAACCAACACAAAAAAACAAAAAGCTTAAATAATACTAAAGTAGATTTGAAAGTTACAATATTGAAATATTTGAATTATTAATAAGTCGAATAGTGAGCTGAAGAAACTATATCTGTATGAGTTCTTGGCCCAAAATCTACACAATAGTGTTTGCACAAATGCACATTTATATAATTGTGTATACATACAATACCATATAATAAATATAAAACTGGCAAATTTCTGAATGTGGCCAGTCACACTTTCCTATTACATCACTGTCACTGCAACTGATTAAATGTTTCAATTCAGAAATGCCACATTGGGGGAAGTCAGGTATTTGTTGAAAAATCATATTCATTTAGTTTCATACAAACATATTCGCTGTTCATACAAATTTTAAAATCGGTTTCCAATGTTTATTATTCATCGGCTTTAAACCAGTTTCCCTGATTTAAATTGAAAAGTCAATATCTATTTTGGTTGCACCTTTTATATTATGAATGTACAACATTGACAAGGCATGTTCGTTGAATGTTTTATAAATGTTATAGGTTTTTTTTTCGAATTGCATTCTATATTACGTAGTATTTTAAAGATGTCTTAAAATAACTTATAATAAAAAATACTTGTAAATAAGTACTTACTTACGTAAATCGCAAATAAATGAAAAAAAAGAAATTACATTAGATTGGAAATAAAACAAAAAAAATAATGTTTGTTAATACGCTATTTAATTTGAAAAATAGATCTCCAATTATAAGACAATAGCGTTTGTACGTGATTTAAGTTGAAAATAGAAAGATTAAATTAAGGTGTTTAGATATACTATTTGGTTTAAAAAAACTAAAATATGAAAGAAGTACTGATTAATATTAACATTATTAGATTAAATAAAACAACTTGGACCTTTAATTTCACGTTTATTTTTCTATATATTTTGCAATTATTCAACCGGTCTCGCTTTTATAACTATCGTGTACCTGTCTATATAGTCCTGAAGATGCTTTTATTTACTTTGGTTATTAAAGCTTGTTTTTAATATTCTACAAACAAAATGAAAATCCGTAATTGGCTATATTACAAATATTATATATCTAACCATTTTATCTAATAAGTGCTGTGGATTTTATGTCGATAAAATAAATAAATATATTAGTTCCCACTTATCCCAGATAAAAATAGATACATCTGTGTTTGTTTAGTGTCAGTTAGACGTGGATTGTATTGAATGTATGTATGTGCCTGTAGTACATGTATTTTTGTATCGTGCCTGTGCCTGTCTTGTGTTGTTGCTTGTATGTGTGCCATTTTACAGTGCCGAACGATACAGCAACCTGCCAGACGAAGGGGTTATCATCAATGCCATCGGGGTCACCATCATAGCCATATTAGCCGTCGTCATGTACATAGTATCGAGGAACAAATTCCGTGCTGAGGCTCGGGATGTTCGGACATCCATTGACCTGTAGACAACCACTAAAATGATCATTCATGAAATCTAGAGATCTATTGAAATCGAATAGTTAGCGTTGATAAATACGAAATAAAAAAAATAAACAACTGACTTCGATATGGAAGGTTAACAAGGTCTCACTTAGAAGTGGTAATTTGTAATTTAAATAGGACCTAATGGGAAATGTAACCTATTAAAGAGTAAAGAATTTTTCCAAATGTTTAATAATTGACGGAGGTTTGATTACCTCAGTACCAAATATAAAAGAATAACCAAATTGACAACCATCTCTTTTTCGAAGTCGATTGAAAATCTTTTGACATAAGCTGCGTTGCATAGTCGTATCTTTCGCGTTACGATTTTACCTTTTTCTCGTATATAAAGGCATATCGACAAAGTACGAATATTGAACTCACCTTTAACTATAAATTAAGGGTGCCTTCTATTTACTCATCTGAATTTACAATGACGGAAAGAACTAGAAATATGTTATATCAATTTTATGTTATCTTTCAAAAACAAAAGAGATTCTTATGTCGCTTTCTCTTCGATTTCATTGGATGTTTGTTTCTAATAGAACCTCTTTTACGAGTACATCGAGTTATAACTCAAACTCGGTATAATACATTTTAAAATTTGGCGGAAATATTCTGCAATATTTCCCATATTTTTTCATTCCTGTACGTGTGCGTTAAGACAGCAACAACATTTGTAAATAAAATATATTTTTTAATATTCCAAACATTAAAATCATTTTGTGTATAAAATAGTTTGTATGTACAAGTAACGAGGCTAAATACAAATCATACGTACCTAAATACGATTCGGTCTGTATCAGACCAAAATTTTAATTGTTTTGATAGACATGTTTATTGAAATAATTAGTTCTTTAATTTTAATTATTAGTTTTACTATAACTATTTACGAATAACGTTTTTGTTACATATTTAAATAAACAATCGTAAAACACTTTGATTTTTATTACACATCATTTTGTTAGTTTATACTTATATTTGCATATATTTTTAACAACTAATAACTTTCTTCATATGATCGTAACATTTATTCATAACTTTTATCGCTTGCTCATAACATATACCTATATTCACTGCTTAATTTTGCATGTTCAATATTCATAATTGTAAGTAAGTATTGAATTATATAATTTTATAATTTATTGTTATTTTAAAGTTATTCACAAGAACGAAATACGGTCATTTTTAAATGGTATTAAAACTTTCCTGGAGATAATCTGATTATTTTAAAGATAATTGTGTTTATAAATAAAAATAGATTTTTAAATTTTATACTTTTCATTTCGCACTTAATAAAATAGGTGCAATTTTTCGTAACTGATGTAAACGATTTTATGATTTTATAAAACCAATAATGACTATAAATTTTTTTAAGAAAGTAAGTACAAGTCAGCCGGGCCTGTCTTGTAAATTCAAAAATTGAAAATAAATCGATTTTAAAATCAGTTTAACAATGTTAACTTAAAGTAGTGTTCTTAACCCCAAGAAATTATAGGTATGATTTGCTTCAATATTAAATATAATCTTTTAAAGGTTGCATAAAATAAATAAATAATAATAATAAACAGATAAGATAGGAAAAGGTACAGAATACCAAATGTCACTATCCTGGCACACTTGCCTTGCTTCTTCCAATTGTAAAAGAAGTACTGTAGAAATTTAGATTTATAGCGTGCTTAATCATTTTCTTTTAAGAATGTGTAAATCGTGTAATATACAAATATATTATATTTGTCCTGAAACTTAATAAGTTAAAAAAGAAGGTTAAAAAATACTTCTATATATTTATAATAAGATACGATTACACAGTCTGACATTGTTATATTTTAACTATCTTTATGATATAACTGGTATCGCCCTTACGGCACTTTCATGGAATACAAATAAACAATTTGATATTGTTAATAATATCTAGGTATCTATGTTGGGAGTACTAACATAATTCGAATGTCTTAAAATCTGGTATTTTCCGCGATCTGTTTGAAAAGATTATGTTTACTTCCCTCAATATATAGATGCCATTACACCAAGTGCCGACGATTAAAAGTGTAAAGCACAAACAAATAATTAATCTAATTATTGAATTACTTTGAATCAATTATTATCCATATCTGTGTAATATGTGCAAAACGGCTTAGTAGAGGAAACTCAATTTATAATTAAAAATATTATAGTCTATTGTAGCTACTCAGGCAACTAACGCAAAGCCAAATCATTTTTTCTCCTAATGATGCTTGATTATAATATTTTTATCATTTGTTTTGTATATTATGCTTTACTATAACATATTTTTTTCTCACTAACTTGGGGCATGCGGTGTGCAGGAGCGAGACATATGCGTCGATGTCTCCAGAAGCTATTGTCATAAACGCAATTGGGATGTCCGTGGTAGCTGTGGCGATCGTGGTTCTGTACACCGTGCGTGGGACTGGCGGCTACCGTCTACGCAAGGTAGCACAAAATCCCAGTTAAACTACTCAAGCAAGTTAAATAGTATTAGTATATAATGCGACATCACTTAGCGATTTCATTGCATTTTTCAAATTTGTAGCATCTTTTAACCTTTACGTACCGTAAAGATAATCATGTAGCATGATTATTCTATCAGAATATTTTAAAAATCTATTATTTAAATAAAAATGTTTGGATCATCAAGTATTTCGGTGAAATCTCTAAACGATGTCTGTATTACCTTTAATTTTTATCAATGGAAGTAAGATTATGAAGTGATTAAATGAGTATTGTGTATTATCATTTATAACTGATGATTATATTTGCCATTAAAGAAATGTTTTAAATGCCATAGATTCGTTGCAAAGGGTTAATTTACTTCATGATTTGTAAAAATAGATTTTCTAGAAATATCCACACTTACTCAGAAAATCAAACAATTTAAAGTTGTCATGTAAAAACTGTTTATGCTAACATGAATTCCAACATTAGCTTAAAATTGACGAACAAATGCTCAATTTGGTTGTCGCAATAATTTTGAATGTAAGCTCAGTTTGGTTGTCATTGAATGTCCCGGTGGTTGTGCTGGTAGGATTAATAAAATTAATTTGAAACATTGGCGTATGAACTTTTGGACTTAATTTAATAAATACAAATTGTTCGTTCCCAATGAATGAAAAATATTTGTAACAGCGGCCAGTGTATGATTGAAATAAACAATTTGCTGTAGAGCAACGAAGAAATACACAATTTTGGCGTCCTTGTACTCGCTGTTCTGTGGTAAAGTAATATTGTAGTTTACATTAGTCGTGATAATATTTAAAGGTGTAGTTAAGGATTGTACGAAGTGTTATTCAATTGATGCGAATCAATATCCAATGCAAGATAATTTCACATTATTATAGTTTGGATATAATGTTTTATTATATTATCAAAACCTACAAGATTTAGATAGTGGCCATATTATTATCCTTTGGTTACTTGACAGTACCTAATAAGTTTCAAACATCATTAGTAGGGATTATTAGTTAGGATGTAATAGGTGTAATTTGTATATATAAATTTAAATTAATTAATGTAATGTGCGAGTGTTCGATAGCCGTAGAATGTGAGAGGTTTGTAGTAAATACATATTTAAAATATTTATATCTGGTATAACAATATCTTGGCAAATAGACATTTTAATTATTTACATTTATTAAACTTTAACTCTTCTATAAATTTTAGTGTCTACCTAGACGTTTTCATACATATAAAATAGACTATTGTAAATTAGCATTGATTTTATAATGTTATCTACTATTTATACAAGTTTTAGATATTGCTTTATTTCTATAGCATGTTGTAAAGAAAGTGTTCAATGATGTTGCCAAATTCGATTTACTATCTTGTGGTAATTTATAAATTAGGTCTATAGGACTAGATGTGCGATGTGCTTTGTTTTATATTAAACTAAGTTTTAAGGTGACCTGCCGCTGCCACGCACAAAGAAACTGCCTATAGATTTGTAGAAAATGTTTCTCTAAATAATTTCTACTTTTAAACAATTAATGAAATTTAGGGATGTTTAAAGAAACGATAATTATTGAAAATCTACCATTGGTGAGTGAAATTTTAACATATACCTAAGTAGGTAAAAACTAACCAAAGGATTTCCGATTAACTCCCTGTAACTGTATAAAGGTAGAATTATTTAGTCAAATATCTTTAAAGGCGACTCTCAGACAACAAATTCTATCAGATTGATTTAAAAAAAATATTACCTTTTATCCCCATAAGCCTATATTAGAGGCCCCTGAAATAATGAAATTATAGTACTTTCTGATTTTAAGAGTCAAAATTTAGTTTAGATGTTCATAATTGGCTAACACGTGTCCTAAGTTGGTATATATTTATGTAAAACTTCCAAATGTCTGAGCGAAACCTAACTCTTGTGTCTGTCAATTATTTTTTATTATTTTCGTATTAACTTTGATGAAAGGTTGAGCTGGCTTCAGAACTTTTCTAACTTAAGAAATAACTCAACAAAGCTCAATAGCTTTAGCTTTTGCTATTTCGGCATGTCCATCGTATTTAAATTTAAAGTTTAAAAATTAATGTTTACAATTTCATTTCCTTTTTTGCTTCTAAACAGAAACTCAAATCGAAGAACATTATGTAACATTTTCTAATACGTATACTATATAGCAATTTTTAGGTATCTGAATGATATTTGTCCAATTCATGAAGGTTTGCCAACAATCATATCATAAGAAAAACTAATGAGCAAAGACTACTAGTTGCCACTCTCTTAAATTTGACAGAAATTATAGGTCTGATGAATTTTAAGAGAAATAATGTTGAGGGTATTAGAAAATAAACGAAATTTTTGAAACCAGCTCTATAGATGTAAGAAAGTCCCAGTGCACATCTAGTCAATAATGTAGTCTGTTTATTTATAAATAAGTATAGAATAATGCTCAATGTATTTATACGAGGGTATGTATTTTTTCCTTGTGTAGAAAATTGAGTGACTTTTCTATTAATTAGAAAAATGTTATTTATATTCAATTTCTTGTAAAATACATTCCAATGACAATTTTGAAGTTTTTAACGTTGTTTTGTATACACAAAATAACATCTGGGTGAAGACTGCAATTATCAATAGTTAAAACTTATCTATCAAATTGGAATAATTTTAATCGGACAAATATTTACAATTTTCCCGTTTTCGGAAATCCCTAAAACATTGGGGCCAAGTTTTTATATCAATATAAAAATAAAGAAGTATTTCTGTTTATATTTCTGCAATTTTGCAAAAAAACATCTAAGAAAACATTTTTAAATTTGTAATACAAATCCTTATAGTCTTAGATCCTATAGCAATGCTTTATTATTTCGGTTAAAAGTGTTGGCTATGTATGTTTTGTATGCAAGTCGATTTATTATATATATACCGTATAGTGTTTTTAGTAGATTCTTGGGATATTAACGTCACTTATTCGTAAACAAATATTTAATGCAAAATATCGCTAAAGGATCTTCGACTACTGTGGACTAAGTACCTGTTTATAAATATACTTATCCATAAAAAAGTTGCAATTTGGAAAAAATCTACAACTGTAATTTTTATGTAATTGATAAAACCAACCTATTAAAGTATTTTTTCTTATATTAATTGCGTTAATTACGTATTGGTTATGAATTTTATCACTGTTTTACATTTTTAAATATTTATACGCATTCATAATGGTACATTAAATACATGTATGAAGTATATGTCGTTTTTTTTTATATTTTAATCCAAAATTATTAGGTGGAGGAATTATTAAGTTATATGGTAATACGATGGCACGATATCGTATCAGAGAACTTATCTACGTGGTATTCAATGTTACCCGATCCAGTTGTCATAAAAACCTACCACCTAATAAAATAATTGGTACCTCGAGACCACTTGTTTATATTGCTATAACTTCTGTTAAGCAGAATTAATAGCAGCTACCTCACAAAGATGACCGGTAAAATGTCGGAAACCTTAGGAAAAACTGTACTGTCTTGAAACATTTATCGAATTTAATCAGGAGTCGGAAGTTTTCTGGTTTCCTACCATTTCAAGATTTCAAGCATGGACGCTGATAATTAATACTTAATAATACTACAGCTACACATCTATAGTAATCTTGATATAAAAATGTTAGCGATCGTTCAAGTGAGCTATTGTTAGTTTTCTTCCTTTCTATATAAAAATATAGAGACTGAGAGAGCCTATATAAAAATATAGGATAAGGATTGAGTGTGCAAAATAAATGAAGATCTATGGAAAGTGTTATAGAGAGTACATGTACGAACAGTTAGTAGATATACTAGTACACCCACGATTAGCCAAGCTACTAAATCCATGATGTGATAGGTGAAAAGCCTATCGCCATATCGGTCACACTCTAATCCCCGGCAACGTTATGTTTATTTAGAATAATCTGAAAACGTTTTAAGAAAAGTTGTCCGACTTGGATTCGAAGCAA
>DVZR01000160.1:0-10606 GCA_018237405.1 Thisbe lycorias
GGCGTAGATGCACCAGAATCGGTGTTTTGAAGCTTAGTACCGACAATTAGTTTAGACTAAATAGATCTCCGATTTGACGTAACGCTTGTCTCTATCACACCAGCGGTGATGGGATGTAATATCGTTAGCCATTGGATAGTTACATAAATCTCTATTCTCTACCTCGGGAATATCCGGTTAAAATTTCATTTTATATATATTCCGGTTAATATTTAAAGATAATTTACTTAATGAACGTGAAGTTATGAATAAGCTGGATTATTTAACTATCAATGTAATCAAGTAGAGCTCATCTGACGCATTGCGGTTAAGAAATACATTAATACAATATATTAAAATGTTCAATACTAAACAACGTGCAGGTGCATGTACAGCTTCTCAGCTTATCTCTAGTAGATAACAGTTGTAGCGGATTGCTTTTTTTAACAATTTTATTGAGCACTTTGTAAGTGTCAAACAGCATGATTGTAAAATAACTGCATCTTGATTAAAGGATTAGAGGATGCAACGAGCAACGTGACCACAGAACACTTTAAAAGCTCTTGAACTTTGCTGTATCACTTAATGTCACAGCAGCGGATATATAGCGCGTGGTTTACCTTCAACATTTTTTCAACTTCATTAAACAAGCAGTAATTAATAAAATTATAGGAAACATGAATGTCCTGCCAAAAACTTGAATCAAGTAAGGTTTTAATGGCGTCACAAGGCAGCCATATCGATCTATTCTTAAAATGAAAAAAATACGATGCATTTAATTGAATAACCAGACTTAGCTGCGTTACGGGCCATTGTGTAGATGAGAAGTTATCTATATTAAATATTTCAATTTATAAATAAATTTAAAAAGTTGGTTATTTATGTCACCCCAGGGCAAGGATCCAAGAGAGATTATTAGTAATATTTTAAATGATCGACTTGAATACGATACATTCTGAAAAAAAACAAGGGGGCTAGAATATACACAACCGAAGCACGACGATTGCCTTATTTCGATCTTGTTTTTAATTAATATCACAGCACAAAAACCAACCAATGGCCGTGCAAGATTACTCGTCAGTCACGTACCTGTCAGTACGAGAGCAATTACGATACGACACGACGAAATTACACATTCTAACCCCGCAGACTGTGTATGGAGACTATTTTATTTGTATGCATTTCGTGCGTCTTGAATTAATTTGATTTTGACTGACATACCAATAAGGGTATAAACTACTTTTAATTTATTATTTTATATATTATACTACATTGATTTAAAAAATTCAGATACTGACTTTAGAAAGTCATTTTGGCTATTTGAATTCATCCTTAGTCTAAAGCGCTCTTTGACTTTAAATGACATAAAATTTTATTTTGTTTAGAATTTAGACACGTTTATATACGATGTCATGTATATAAGATGTCATGATATTTTATACTATCACGTATCCTACCACAATGACATGAAAAAACAATATTTATTACAGCTTAGTATTACAATAAACCTTCTAAAACACTTAAATATAAGAAATCACGTAGTCACTGAACGAAAGTATCGGTGTAAAAATGAGAAGGGGCATGGCTCCATTAGTTTGGGCATGTTGAATGTATGTCGGATGAAAGGCAACAACAATATTGACAAAACAATACAATGCGTATGTAGAAGGATGTAGATTCCGAGGAAGATCAAAACTGACATTTCATTATCAAATTGGTCGTGTGTTATTCGAAAGTGTCAAGAGACTCCGAAATAGGTGTGTGTGTATGAGGAGAGTTATGATTATAGCTAGATAAAGTATGCCAGGATCGTGATGTGACGTGACGTGGCAAACACGTCGTAATCTTTGCGTAATCCGTTAGACTTTTGGCGTGAAGATACGTATGTATATAATATGACTAAGTTAAGTTAATACATGATTTCAATTGCGTCTTCGATTCCAATAATAACTTGCTTCCAATACCGAAACTAATTTTCGTGCAAATTGCATGAAACATGATTGAAACGTAATTGAAACCGAGTGACGTACAACATGGAACTATCTTAGAAACGGCAAGGTACATGACACTTAACATGATTATAGGCGATAATATTGGTCGCAATCAGGAGGGACGTTTTCCATGCCAGTGTATAGAAACGTAATTTATATAATAAAACTAACTAACCCGGCAACGCTTCGCTGTTGCTTAGTTACATACGATTTATATACGATTAATGTCAATTATTTGACATCTTTATGTATAGAAATACCGCCATCTATTGGAAACTTATAGACCTTATTATGTATGTAAAAATCCAAATTAGCAATTGAAACAATTAAGATTATTAATTGAGATAAAAACTATCTTATCTATTAAGTTCGACAAACAATAGATATCTACAAAATTTCATTGAAATCGGTTCAGTGGTTTCGAAGATTAGCACATCGTGACACTTGATTTTTATGTATTAAAGATAGGACGCTGGCTAACATATCGAAACAGAGCGGAACCGCTGAACGTAGGAACTTGAAATTTTGCACAGACTCTTCATAAGTACTTCGGGATTTTTGGAAATTCAAATAATATTCAACAAAATTTAGTCTTATATCAGACCATGAGAGATGATAGATTTAAATCAGCTTTAACGCGCGACTAAAATCGTAATGATCGATTAGTGTGTTATAAAGATATATGATATAAATATAATAAATACGAGTACACTTATATTTTATTCACTGACGTAAATACTCCAAGCGCGGCCTTCAAAGTCTTGCCAGTGAAGGTAGTATCAGCTAGTATCTACTATTAACCACCTACTTTGACGCGATTCGTAACTATTTATAGGTCTTAACATTTATATCTTTGGATAACAACACGTTAAAATCAATATAATTTTTAAGTAATGTACCAAAAGATTTCTGTAGTACATTAACTATTAGTTTCAGCCGATGTGTGTTTTAGCCCTTATTCACGCGAGAAATTTTTTAAAGATTAAGATCCCGGAGTTAACGGTTTTTAAACATTATCATGTGGATAACATTAAAAAGTTACGTATGGTCTATCTCTATACTATATTCGATACGCAAATGTGCTACATGATGTTCCATGTTTCTTGTATGGAAACCTCTTTTGAGATTTAATTTTTGTTATTTGTCATGATAGCATTTATATTACAGTTAATATATACGAAAAAGATAGAAAGCAGGGAATAATACAGTTTAGTATATTTTTATTATAAATAAATACTTCTCGCCAATTTACACGAATTGATGTAACCCAAAAATTAGCATATTATTTGCTTGTGATAAGGGTGTTAATCAATGACAAAATACATATATATATAGATACAACATCGTTGTATAAATATATTTGTTAAATAAAATTTTGCCATTAAGTGAAATGGTAAACCTTTTATGTTTTCCATCGTCCACTCCTCACACTTCAGTGGAAATAAAAAAAAAGTGCGTGTCAATAATTTGATAATTGGATTGAAATAGTAAACTTTCATTGTCATATAATATATCATCTATGCTAATATTATAAAGAGGAAAGTTTTGTATTTTTGTATTTTTTATGTTTGTATTGAGTGAACTCAAAATCTACTGGACCGATTTCAAAAATTCTTTTACTATTAGAACGCTACATTATCACTGAGTAACATAGGCTATATTGTATAGCTATTGCACGCGGCTTTACTAGCGTGAGAAGGATTAACGCGGGCGATGCCATGAGAAACTGCTAGTAACTGATAGAAGGTTAACTCTTATTTTTTAATAGTGATAGCAGTTTTGAATTGTATAAATTACACACAATCATATACAAGTAGATTAGATATCAGATACTCATGTTTGAGTGTGGGCTTATAAACAGCTGGTGTCTTACTCATGTGAAATTATGCAAAAACTGAATGATTTTATGTTTTTTTAGCCATTACCTATTACAAATGTAATAAAGTAGTGCATTTAAAACATACTTGTACGTATACATATAGTACTATATTGTGATTGTTCTCTACTCTCATGGACTAACTTTAATTAAACATACAATTTCAATTCTAAGTAAGACTACTAAATTCTGAAACACAATCTGCTCAGTTTGAAGTGCAAATCAGGTCATAATTGGTTTGGTTGTTTTATCAAGATGTGTGATCAACCAAGCAGACAGACAGATAAAAATAAAACAATTAGTTTAGGAGCGTTCTGGTACCATATTCATATTGTTTTTTTAGCCAATAGTTCAGTATAATGACTTGTTTTCTACCTGATGCACAGTTCTAGAGAACATCCTGAAATTAGCCATTTTTTAAGCCTAAAAGTTCTGGGACAGTACATGGCTAATCTCAGAATTTTCACGATTGCCACAAATTGATCTAGCTTGACGCATAAGTCAATGATAAACTTCAATTTGAAACTTAAAAGTTTGCAGATGGATCCCTATATCAAAAGATCATCATCAGATACACTCAGGTCATGATTAAAAGAACTATCCAATGATGTTCCACACCATATGATTAACCGGAGAAAAATAATCATCAATTGAGAGGGATAGGGTACCTCTTGTTTAAGGGTAAAACGGACCTATTACTAAGACTCCGCAGTCCATCTGTGTCTATTTGACTATCTCTCTGTCGGGCTAACTGTCTGTCTGTGACCAGGCTGTATCTCATGAAATTTTCGCAGATGATGTTGTGTTGCCGCTATAACATCAAATACTAAAAAACAGAATACATAAAGATTTCATAGGGCTTATCAAATGTGATTTTTTGGCTGTTTTTATAGATAATGATACATAACCCTTTGTGTGCAAGTCTGTCTCGTATAGATGGACTCAGATATCAGACCATACATCGAATAGTTTGATTGTTAAAAAGAGGACAATTTTACTTAAATATATATTTTAGGATATAAAGCATACTTGAGAGCTTAACAGTTAACCATACCAACCATAAAGTCAAAAAGATTTTTGAAGACGAAGCCGTGGAAAATTGCTAGTGTCAAATAAATAAGAGTAAATTTTATTGTGATAAATTATAATTCTAAGTAAATTTTCTTGCATAATTTTCAGCGTAGGCAAAAAAACCATTAAACACGGTTTCGTGAACATTTCTGCAATATAAAATTAGTATCTTATAGAATATTTAATATAGAGATAAAGTTCTGGAAACACCTTGCAAGACAAAGGTTATTTTCATTGATAAAAACTTTGCAACTTATCAAAATGTAGACGATAGTATTATTTCATTTCGATTTTATATACATTTAAAAGCATAAAATCTTGTAAAGCTATAAGCTTACCTGTCATACACAGATGAGAAGAAATATTCAAATTACTGCACCATATTAACACTATTTATATTTTATTATGAAGAAGAAAAGTAAATGTATAATATAAATTATTTTATCTTCCTGGTCCACTGAGTAACACCCACGTATATATAGCAAAATCTATGAAACTATGAAAAATACAGACGGTTATAAATCTAAATTATGCAAAACCGTTAAATCGTTAATTTTTATGCTAAAATTTAATGAAATATAATTAATCTTGTACTGAAAATCACTGAAAAGAAAATCCTATAATTTTTGCATTGAAAAATTGACATTTTCGTGATTTATGACTTGACATAATGTTGTTGTTACTTTCGCCAAAAGTCAAAATGGCAACGATTTTTAATCAAACAGCCTGAAAGGCCTACGTGGTTAGATAAGATGTGCAAATCTTCCAATCGTATCGTATCTGCCCTCCTAAAGATGTCACTGGCAGCCGTGAATCTGAAAGGGTTAATTTTTGTGTTGTGGCATAAATTATATGACATATAACAAAACATATAACAAAAAAATGCACAGCAATCATAAAATTATTTACGAGTTGAAATTAATTTAGTTGAAGTATCATTAGGTTGAATAAAATCCATAATAAATAAAAACGAAGTAGTTTTAAAGAAGCACCAATTATTCATTGATAAATTCACAAAACACCGTCTTAGGTAACACCTATATGAATATATAAGTAGACACAATGAAACTATGTGGTTCTGATTGCGATGAATTCAACACAACAGAAAATAGATAGAGGCCACCCTCCAATGACCTAGAAGTCAAGTACCGAAAGGGAGTTCAAAAAGGCCAAATTAAATGTTTTTGCAATGTGCTTTATTTTATACTCAGAATAATTATTACTTAATCTGTAGGTTTTATGTATTGACTTCGGAATAAAAATGTATTAACGTTGTTTTGAGTAGGTACAAAACAGATACATATAGTACAGTAGATTATGAATATAAATCATAAGATTAATAAATCAGTAGATTACGAAATGTTATTGAACTAGGAAACAGGGATGACTTGTAGTGTAGACATCGAATTTTCGATCAATCGGTTTTAGATCTCTCTTTATATTCTATCTATTTTTAGTTGCTATTTATTTGTATTGTCTTTGGTACTTGGTAGTGATGTACCAAGTACATAGATAATGTAGCAACTAATAAAACACCAGGTAAGTAGTTTATGATATACATCATAGACAACTTAGGGAAATGATAAACATCGTACATGTTTACTTTTACATATAATAATTAACATTATATAGCGTGAAAAATCTCACTCCTAAAAATTGACGTCTGTTTTGGTTCACACTTTTTTATAATTTTATCAAAATGGATACAGTGGTCAAAAGTATGCTAGAAGATTCTGAAGACGAAAAAGAGGTTAGGTGTCTTGTGTTTTGACTTCCTAGTCCGTACGTTACAACCACAACTTAGTCTTGTCTTCAATATTACTATTTTTATTATTTCCAATATTATCCTATTGTTGAGTAACTTAAATACTGTGTATTATTTCCAACAAATGCTAGGCTTGATAATCGTACCAAATAAAATACGCTTTTTATTTGATCTTGATGTAATGAATACATATATCAATATAAATCTTCAGGGTTTAAGTAAATACAATTTTAAATTTTTTTTTGAAATGAGTTATAAAAATAGCAAAATCTATTAAGTATATATATTTTTAATTATTGGCCGTAATACGAGTTAATGGGAAATAAAAATTCGATACATTGATCATGTAGCATTGGTATTTCAAATAATTTGGTTGGAATAGTGATTGTTAAATAATAATAACACATTAAAAACTACTCTTAGAGTTATAGAATATTACTGTTACTTATTTCCAAGGAACTATGTTATAAATTACTAGTTGTTTTGTTCCTAGATACTGTAAAAATAACTCAAGGTAATTGTGAAGAAGTTCTGAAAGAGTACTAGTTCTAACCAATTCATTTGTAATATTTTGGCTGGAATCCAGATTATTTTAGCATTGTGTAATGTTTATATTTTTAATTTATATATATGTATGTAGAATAGTAATTTTCTGCAGCTTAAGTTACACTAATCCTTTCCTTATAAGCAAATGCATACAATATAGACTATGACACACAGGAATAATATATGGGAAAAACTAGCTGTTACCCGTGACTTCGTCTGCTTGAACCAAATCCCTATAAATATTAACTTATTATGTTATTCTGATATCAAAGCTATATGACTGCAAAGTTTCATGAAAATCTGTTCAGTAGTTTTTGCATGAAAGAGTAACAAACATACACACATCCTTACAAACTTTCACATTTATAATATTTAAATGATTCCTACTGGTGAAACAGTTTTTAAAATCCGTTCAGGGCTTTTAGGATTATTCTCTACGAACCTATAAACTGGCAAACTTTACAACTTTCAATGTTGTGGGGAGGCAATGTTTCCCCATAGGGAAATGGTATAAAATATAGCCAAAGACACTGGAGTTATGTAGCTTACTGGTGAATCAATTTTTAAAATCAGTTCAATAACTTCAGAGATTAACCCCTTCAAACCCAAACCTTCCAACTCATAAAACTATCCATTTTAATATTATTATAGATGAATGGTCTTAATATAAGAAAAACTTGTTTAATTTGTTTCAGGGCTTTAAAATCTTAGGTAGAGATGTATCAAAAATACCATGTTTTCGAGAAAGTTTTCTGTATGGAGTATCATCTGGAATTGGAATGGGTTTGATAACATTTATTAAGACTTCAAAGCCATTCTTATCCCAACATGCTGCTGTAGGAACATTTACAATTACAACCTTAATTTACTGGTCCTACTGTAGGTATGAGTGGTCAAGACAAAGGTTTGATGCCCAATTACTACAAGAAGCCCTGAAGGATAAAATACGATATGAGGGGACTGCTGTTGAGAGAGAACTTGAACAAAAGGGTGTACTTAAATCAGCATAATATGTACCTGTAGTAATATGTAGATAGTTGATATGTATTATATAAATGATAGATAATTTTTTCTGCTTAAGTTATACAGTTGTTAAGTGTTTACAATTACTAAGTCATGTAAGCTAATTTATAGAAATGAATATATAATTTTATTTTCAAAGTTTGCTTTTTATTTATTTTAAAAATAGTTGCTTTGAGAAGAGTTTTCTAGTCTCAAACAAAACATTTAATTAGGAAATAGTTTTTAAATGCTTTTTGTAATGAAAAGTTTCTAACATTGGGATTTGAATCCACATAACCTCCCTAATGTAAAATTCCTTTTTTAATTATGCCACAGGGAATCCAAGAGACTGACAAATTTTGCATTCTGCATGGTTTATAGATTCAGTCCATAAGTGGCATTATCTGTTTTGCTTAGAATAAATTGGAAATTAAAAGAGTACTATTTCAAGTGTAGTTCATATTCATACATATGAAGACATAATTTTTTTAACTTGCAATGTTGGTTTGTAAGTTGTCCTTCAAATCTTTCAGACCATTTTCAAACACTTGCTGGTATCCTACTGCTGACCTGAAATTATGATTACTAGGACCAATTATCAACCTTACCCACAAGCCTGAGTAACTTCACAAAAAATGTCTTGAATTGCATGTATTAAAATCTGTTGCCATTACTTGCTGTGTAGTTAAAGATGAATGATTTGTTTAATGAATGGACACCGGTAAATACAGGTGGTGGAAATTGGGAGATGTGGCGAAATTTGGATGAGGTCTACATCCAGCTAAGGACGCCACAAAGGCCGATATGATGATGACGAACAAAATTAAGAATATATTATAGATATTAAATAAATATCCATTTGTAGTGTATATCTGTCTACATTCTTCTAGTTATTTTTTGGATTACATTATGGACGTAATACTGTGGGCTAATCGTGGATGTACCTTGGACGCTCTTTTGTCTACCCCTTCGAGAATGGAGAGTAATGGGCGTGACGGTATATCGGTGAATATGTCACAGTATTTGGAAGTTGTAAGAAACGAGATCTCTCCAAGGACGATGTTCTAGGAAAAAAAGGATATATTTACGAACTTAACTCATAAGATTTTTTTTGCAAACGGGTCCCTAAATCAAAAAATAATCTTCCTACAATTATTTATATTTTTAAAAAACATCCTAATGATATCCCATACCACGGGGTTGGAAACAGAAGAAATCATCTCCAATTTAGGTGTAGGTACCCTTAATTTTTGTCCAGAGAAGTAACATGTATATTCATACCAATTCACTCTATTAAAATACATTTCTTTATCCATTATATCTAAACTATTAGTATTAGAATAATAGTCTCCGAGCTAAATTGCAGACGGACAGACGGACTCATCACTAAAAATGAGTTTATATGTTAGCGGGTCTCAAGTTCGTAGCAATGGTAAGCTTGATACCTTTGACACTTACAAAATACATACATAACTTATCTACTTTAAGGAGTAGTAAAGTAATACGCACGTAATCTGTATTCCGTAAATTAGTCGCTCAGTTCCAATTGATATGTTGTTACCGGCACTCGTATTGTCTCTTTATACATGTTAAAATAAAAAAAAACGTTAATAAAATGGATAAACTGGAATCTCTACTCCCTGAACAAAAAGAAACGAAACTTATGTTTTTTGTCAACGGAAAAAAGGTAGGTACGTTCTTTCATTTATTTTGTCCTTGATCTCTTCTAAATCAAGTTCTGTATAACTCGTTTTATGTTTATATTATTGTATAGCCCTACATCTTTCGTTTGTGCTGGTATTTTATTAGTTTTAACTTTAAAATAAATAATCATATATTGCATATGTTCATGGATGGCAATGAGCGGGCCGTATGCTGGCAGATTCTATAAAAAAAAGTAGAAAAGTAGCAATAAGCTGATAGTTCCCACAATGATATCACAGTCCATAGACTTTTACAAAGTAGGGGCTGTTACAAGATAGTTTACATATATTGTAAATACACACAAATTGTCTTTGACGCCAAATTATTGGTGCCGGGAGGGTGAGGCAGACAGACTAGCACTAGAGGTTTAAAATCCCAGCTTCCAAGACAGCAACGGTTCTACAACACCTATGATGTCTTTAGTTAGTCGGCTTGTTTGCAACAATATTTAAAAACTAAGCATATTATTTAAGTTATTCAAGATAATTTGTACATAACCGATGTTAGGTTTTTTCCTTTTGGTGAAAGGATTTTCAAAATCGGTTCAGTAGCCCCAGAGATTACTTCTCACAAACCTACAAACTCACAATCTTTGGGTACCTTGTATATTCTAATATATAAAATTCTCGTGTCACAGTGTTTGTAACAAAACTCCTCCGACATGGCTTAACC
>DVZR01000161.1:0-10593 GCA_018237405.1 Thisbe lycorias
GGATAGATTAATGCCTCTAAATGATTTTTCTTCTTGATAGCTTTTCTTTCCAACTTTGGGTATGAAGACTACTTTTATAGGTAGAGTAGGTACTTGTAGTACTATAAGTGTTGTGTTGTGTACCAATGTTGTGTTGGTAGCACTCCGTAGATTCATCAAGCGGTGATGAGAATAAAGTAATTTATAGGTATAATACTACCCATTCATCAGAAGTAGTTCTTTGCCAGTCTTACGATTACATTGATAAAGGATCAGAATGATAAATAAAACAAATGGATGATTCAATATAGTATTATTTACATATCTATTTACAAATATTAAAAATGCAATAAATACACAAATGATTAATAATTTTAAATTGTTTTAAAATCAGCACATCTAGTCTTTATATTTTCTTCAAAATATTAAAAAGCACCTTATTGTCAGGATTTGCACCGGAACCATTAATTATATCTAATAGCAAAATTTAACGTCAATTCTGTATATATAGTAACAAGATTAGATTTTACAAAAATATAGCTTCTTATGTATTGCTGAAACCTTGTTCAGGTAACCTTTAGCGGAAAATTTGAACACTTCTTAACTTTCTCTTGGTAGGTCGAATACATTTCGCACTTGGGTGTTTACTTATACCTATTTAAAATGTGAGACATTTATCTAAATCTTTATTGTAATTATAATGCAAAGGTAAGCCATAGAAACATTTGTACCCGTTGTACTTTAATGAATGTACTCCTAGAAATTTAAGTGTTAAGAATTTAATAGTGTATCGTAACAGTAATTGAAAAATTATTGTTATTTGCTTTTAGATTAAATACATTTAATTTGTTGGATAATTAAATTAATTGATCCAATAATAATTGCGCATTTACTAGGTTTCAAAATCGAAATAATCTCGTACTAATATTAAAAAATTGACAAATTTTAATTCGAAATCGAGCTAAATGTAAGAATTTAATATTTTTGTGATTTTTCAAATTAATAGTCTTATTATCATCATTATTAGATCTAAATTATCATAAATTATGATTTATTAAAGTCATAACTGTTTTAAAACGATAGGAAAGTGATTATTTTTATTTATTAAAACATAAAAATTGTTATGGAGATTCATTTAAGGCAATTGAATTAAAGAATTAATTAATATTAACTAGGTCTATCTATGTTGGATGTCAGCCGTGGACCTGTAAAATAAAAAATATATATTTAATGTCAGTGTGTATATTTAATAAAACTATTGCACTTGTATTATTAAATAAAATATCTTCATTATGGGTTGTTTCAGATTCCTAATGTTTTCTGGCCAATCGCATACGTAGGTATCATTTATTACTACATAATACAAAACCTTAATTGTTTAATTATTTAAAATTACGTTATGAAACTTATTATAATAAAATTAACTTTATGAAACTTTACTCAACAAGGTAATATAGGCTTTTTAAAACATAATCACAACTACCGATTTTTCACTGACCCTATCCATTCGTTTCCAGTCAGATGTACGAATTAACTTTGGCTATATTTTTTTTAAATTTATTTATTGATAAAAGATAAAACTAACATAGTACATGTAAATAGCACTACAAACCACTTAGGTTTAATAGAGAAGTGTTATTTAGGTTACATCTAAATTGTATTTTACATTTGATACAGTTAACACTTAAATGTTGACATTAAGTAAACAGAACAGAACAGTGTCCATGGTTCTATCTCCCTGATAAGGATTTTTAAGCAACTGAAATGTGCATTTCATGTTATATAATTGTTTGTTTTGAAGGCATTTGAGAACTTAGTAATATGATATAGGTATCTTGTGTACATTTATCAGAATAGGGTTGTTATGCTGACCTGCGAAAACAAGCCTATATATGACAGAAGCATAGGAAACTTACCCCTCACTGCTGTCTTTGCCTGGCCAAGATTCACTTCCATTTAATGTTCTGGTGACTGTAAATCATAAATATATTTTATCTCAAAAGTTAATTCACATAAAAACTTTTTGAAAATAGAACAGAGTTGAAGATTCTTGAGTAACTAAATTTTTTGAAATAAACATTTTTATATTTTTTTTTATATTTAAATTTTTGTAGATCTGTCGCTAGGTTTGTTTTTGCTTTTAAAAATTTACTATCAACTTCAACTCGGTTGTATTTAAAAAGTGTTTTTTTTTATTTTGCATAATGACGTAGAAAGTCGCAGAGCGTAATTATAACTCCACCTAAAGCCAAGGATAGGATTGACTCTTACTTTATTAAAATCAAAGATTCTATTTCAGAATTTGCTTTACTACAATGCATAGTACGAGTTTAAGTTGTGCTAAATCTATACATGACTTAATATACGCGTTTGGTTTTGATTGACGTAAAAGTAAATATACATCAATTACGTAATATATTACAAAAGTATTGTATTTATTTTTAAAAGTAACGTATATGTATACGTTTATGAGGAATAAATGTCTACTTTTTTGGGCCCTTCATACACGATAATGAAGTAGAACGCTTTACGTCGCGTGGTATGAGTTGCTAATATACTTTCCAGAGTGCTTGCTTTTAGCATAATTAACAAAGCGTATAATTATATATATTGTTAGTATTTGTTGCTTAATATGTTGTGGTTGTCGGGATAGTATATTTTACATGAAGCAAAGGAAAACCTTATAATAAAGAAACTCGCTTAGCATCTTCTTATAGAAACACAATCGCAGCAGCACAAATTAAGAAATTATCAAGCATAAGGAGTACATGATATAATAAGTGCTAGTAAACTAGCGTATGGGGCTTATGAAACTATCTTTCAGGACACAAATATATCAACACCTATGACGTCTGTAGGTGGTATAATGTATAACGTAGTATTTATATTGTCTCTGTAAAATTTTCCCCATTGTTATGAATAATAAAAACTTGTATTCGTTAATACTTACGGCTTTTCTTGTCCGATAGTCTGTTTCTTCTTCTGTCTCGAGTGATTGGTCGTCGTTTAGAGGTTGCTCGTACAAGGCTTTCTATGATTTCATCATCAGCGGATAGATCCCCACTAAAATTAATTGTAGAATTTATACAAACTTTATGGAGATGACCAAATAGTTTTCAAGAGAATCATCAATCAGTCTACTAGATGTTTTAATAGTATTAGATTACATTTTCAAAGAAGCTTTATAATAAAATAGCTTTATATTTAGTATGTTGGAAAAAATAAATTAAAGTTAATGCCTTGATATAATTTACACTTTCCATCGTCGCCGCTTGGTGAAACTGCATCATTATAAGGAGTCATAAAGTTAAGGCATTTCTTTTTTTGGGTAAGTCGAAATGTGTAAATATCGCACTAAAAGGCTCAGTAGTCCGATGATCTGTATTGATGAGCATCATCGGACATTCGAGACTAATAAGTCTCATCAGACCGATTATCGGACTACTGATATTAGGGGTATTCAGCGAGTACCTAGTTCGGATTTATCTATTGCATCAATATAATAAATTATACTTACTTTATAAAAGATCTTCGATTGTTAGACTTTCTTCGGCCGTCAGTTAATATATCAGTATCAGCATCGGTTTTCAAAAGTTCTTTTAGTGCAGTATCCGCAGTGTGATCACCTGTCTTATTTGAATAATTACCGACCTAAATTTGGAAAAAATACACTTAATTTACGTTGTTTTAGTTTTAGTTCAACAGGTATTTTAAGTCTTGTTAAACCAAATACCTTCGGAGGCAAGACTTGAAAAAGACCTATTAAAGAATACATTAAAGATTAAATGAATACATAAGAAGAATGAATACAGAAGAAGTAAGGCACTAATTTTAACTTTATATGCAAGATATGTTATAAAAATATTATTCTAAAAATACTTACATCAATTATCATTTTTCCCCGTGTTTTGTTCCTTTCCCTATGATTTGCTCTCTTTTCTAATTGTTGAAGCACTCTCTCTCTTGTAGTGCGATATTCTAAAGCGAATTCAGCAATCACTTTTAAAAACTCGGAAGGCTTAGTTTTGATTATATCATTGGTTGGTATTCCAAGGAATAGCAGGAATTTACTGTACCTAAAAAAATATTTCTAACTTTTAAACTAGTTTTAATACTCAATAGTATTCTGATATACATATAAATCGTTTATCGCAATTAGAATATTTTAAATAAAAAACAGTTGCGCTGCAGTATTTACATAAATACACATTTCGCATAGCATGTAGTTCAAAATTTTTAAATACATTTTAATTTAAAACATTGCATACCTTATAATGGTTCCAAATCTAGCAATCGTAATTGAAGAGTTATGTAAATATTCTAGCATTAAAATGTGATTTACCTGCTCATAACTCTGTTTTTAATAAGAGTAAGTAAGATGATTCGCTCAGCGGCGTCTGTTAGGAATTCGTTTATTTTTGTTTTAAATATTTGTGACCCATCGTGCTTTGCTACTTTCTTCATGTGATCCCAAGATGCTTTACAATCTGATTCTAACTTCAATAAATTCGCGTTGAGAATATCGAAGTCAACTTTTGATGCCCTAATGACTGGTCCAACCTAAAATAAATGCTAAGTGTAAAAAATTAAATCTTATAAAACAATTGACAATAAATTGTATCATGTTTTTCATTGTCATATTAATGTGAAATATAATAACACATATATATTTGTATTATATTAATCAGTAATATCTGATGCAGAATACTGTATTCGGATATTTTGCAATACTGTACCTCACTAAAGAAATCTGTTGTGTCGGGAAATTTTTCAATAATCATTTCACAGACATGATATAACAACGGATGTTTGTGGACAGTATCTTTTACTTCCATGACCTTAGATAGATATTCCAATCGGAATCCTTTCACTTGTGTACCATTTAGGAAACTACCAACTGATCTTAAAGTTGAAAGTATAACTTTAAACGTTTTATTTGATTTCAGCAACTCTATTCCTTGTTTCAGGTCCATTAAAGGTTCGGCTATTTCTTTCTGTAATATTTTAATAATCCAATAATTAATATTAATATGTTTTAAAAATATATCAATACATAAAAGGTATAAAGATTTCATACCTCTAAATTATCGAAATCCAATTTAAAGACCCAAAGCTTTAGTCTAGAAGATAATTCGTTGATTGAAGCTAATGTAAGTAGAAATTGCTCTGCACTTCCTAATGGAAGGTCTGGATTTGCGTACTGTAAAATTAAATTAGTAATATTAAGTAAAACATTCATAATAAGTGGTTTGTTTAGTTTATGCCAATGAGATTAAATTTGGTAAAAAACGAAAAAATAAGTATATTAATTTCCACTAAATATCTTAGAGCACTATGCCTTTATTCAAAAGTGTTTTTTCTAGTCTAAAAGAGGCCGCTGACAAGGCGGCACATCATATCAAAGCCAAAACCGCTGAATTGAAATTTTGCATAGTTTCTTCATAAAGCGTAAGATTAAGAAGAATTAAGAGTTTTTTTTTGGAAATTCGACACCTGAGGCGGTAAGATAGGGGGAGATAAAACTTATAATTCCCTTAAGAGATTTCTCGAAATTTGGTATAAATTCTACATTCTGACATGGACAAAATTGATATTCTCACACAGTTTTGGAAATTTGAATCCTAAGGACGTGAAATGGGGGTTCACGAGGACGAAGTACCTGGCAGAAATGCTAGTAGGTAATAATTAATAAATTTAAAAAATTACTTGTGCTTCTTGTATTTTAACTTTTTCTTCTTGTGTTGGAAGCATAGTCAATAGTTTTTCTATTCCTTCTCTTCCAATGACGGTTGCATCCATTTTCATAATTGCAGCTTTAATAGTTTGAGGTGTTGGTAGTTTTTTCATTGCGATATTAATAGCGTTTGAACGTTTTGCATCTAAGATTAAATTTCTCTTTGGTTCCATTAGTTTCTAAAAATAATTAAATTCACATATTAGATAAGAAGTTGTTCCTAAATTAGAAACATTATTAAATTTATCAAATTGAAGTACAAAATCACTTACTTCCTGAATCAGACGATAGCGATATTGCCGGATAATCAGTCATGAAACAAAAGTTTTAGATTAGTTTAAGAAAATGTTTATTATATAAGTATACAATTATAATTTATGAACGTTAATAGATTCATATTATAATACAACAACTAAAAATGCATACATACATACATACATACATACTAACCTTAATAACTAAATCATTAGTCCTTGACTCAAATAGGTGTTCAAGCATAGCTGTATCTAAATTAATTTCCGGTAAATCATCCCAAATAAACCCTCCAATTTTTGACCTTACGGTTGGTGGGACGGGATTTTCTTGGATTTCTCGCCAAAATAGTTTAACAGTTTTTTTATTTTTCTTAATTGTAGAACTACCTGAATCGTTGGATACTTCAGAGGACATGGAATGGGTGTTAGGGGTATTTCTTGGTAAACTAGGAAAACAACCTGGTAAAGGAGGCGGTACTCCTACAGGAGGAAGAAGCATGCTTGGAGGAGGTGGGGGAGGACCATTTGCTGCATTAACTGCTGGAGATATCATATCGTCATCTGAATCTTGTCTCAAGTCAGAAAAGTCTAAATCACATAAGTGAAATTCTCGATTTAGACAACCTTTTCTTAATTCTTCCCAATGCAAGTCATTTTCAGAAACCTTTAATTCTAGCACTTTAGCACTTTTCTCGACAGATGGGCTTTTGATTATTTCTGAAAAATAATTAAAAGTGCGTAAGTGTTGATAACATTTGGGGCATACCTATGTCAAGTAGTGGACATCAAAGAAACTAAATTATGATTATGATGATTAATAATATTATCAAGTATTTTCAAATATTATATATCTAGCTGGAAGTCAGGTTGAAGAAAAGAAAGTTGTAGTCCAGCAGTGAATGCCATCGCCTGGTCATTTTATCCTATTTAATTCAATAAATCATTATTCATATGGCTATACGGATTGGTTGCGTATGGAAAAAATGTTTACTTACCTTTTGACTGAGATTTCGCTAATTCTTCTTTGGCTTTTAGCACGATTCCAGCCATATCAGAAACTCTCAACGGTTTTTCTTCCGTTGAGGGACTAACTGGGCTTATTAATCTTTGGGCTATGTCCTTAATACTATGTTCCCTATTAATCAAAATATTTCGATCATCTTTTGTTTCAGGTGGAAGGTCAACTTGTTTTTGACGCATCACAGCTAAAGTATCTACAGCACTGACACTGTGTCCTAAAGTTCCATTTTGAATTCTTTGTTTGAGACCTGCGGTATATCTTTGGTTTCCTGAAATAAACGTTACGAAGTCAATTTCCATTTTATATTTCTAATATATTATTTTATAAAACCAAAGTATTGATTAAAATATGTGTGTTAAACGCTAGTATTTATTAGAATAAATACGATCATATGTTTGTAAAAGTACGTTGATGTGATTGCATCGTAATTGCGGAAATTTTATTAGGATTTAATCCTCTCACACTTATTAATCAAAATATTATAAGCTTTTCAGTTAGCGAGCGGAATATCACTGATTGTTTTGAAGTGATTAGCCACAATAATTACAATTACAATTAATATTGTAATAGTTAATTGTACCATGAAAGTATTGCTTTTGCCAATAAGTGTTTTTTGTTGTTAAAAAAATAGTAGTAGAAAAAATTTAAAACGTAGATTTCACACTTTCTTACTTATTTACTCGGATTATTTAGTTTGAGTATAATATGAAGCTGATAAATATATTTAAGTTAAGGTGTAAAATAAATTAAGAAAGATATTTCAGATGGAAAAACAGAACATTAGTCGAAGCCGTTAATTATGTTCATGTGCTTTTTAAATGGAAATTTACTATTTTTGACGAATTTTAAGTGAAATTATGTTATGTAGTTCAAATAAATATTATCAACTATATACGTCCTCAATGTGAAATAAAACAAACAATTTTGAGGTGATCAATATTATTGATAAAAATAAAAATATAACCACTAGCGTTTAACTTTATAAGCAAATGTGATAAATCATGAGTTTAGTAGGTTAGCGAATTGACAAACCATTCATTAAAACATCCCGAAGACTCGTGTTCTTCGTGATTCTATTGACATAAACATTTTCATCATCCTGGTGTCCATTAAGCCCATTACAATTGTGATTTATGGATCCATTAGTCATACCATTTCCATTTGGATATTTTTTATTTGAATTTATAATGCCATTCCCATTGGTGTATGTTCCATTAACACTTCCATAGTTTGTATCATTACTGCCATTAATTTGGTAATCACCATTCAATTTTTCGAATAGACCTTTATAGGCATTTGTATTGTTCAAAAGTTCTTGTTGTTGAGCTTGCCTTGCATATCTGTCTTTTCTCCTTTTCAACGCTGCACTTAGTTCTTTGTTTTCTTTCGCATCCATTATAGTTGGTAGATATTGTTGTCGTATGTTACTTGTGAGTTTAGTATCAGCTTCCGCAGGCGAGATGACTGGAGCTTTCGCTGTCAATCGTTAGTGGGAACGCCACAAAATAAATGTTACATAAGCATATGCAAAAATTCAAAAATGTTACACGTAATGAAATAATTATGAAACATGCGTGGTTAACGTTTGAAAGAAACAAACAACACACAATTAAATTAACTATTTGATACCTACCTTTATCTTTCATTTGTTGTTTCCTAGACTTTCGCCGGTCTTTTAAATTTATATTAATGCTTCTTCTTCTTACAGATGTTATTACAGATTCATCTAATTGCCTGTAAATTATGAATTTCTTAAGTAATATCTCATAACATTGTAGTGTTTACAAAACGCAGTTATTAAGCAGTTGTCTGATTTATTTGTGATATTAAATCATTAAATATTTGTTAACATTTTAATGCTCTCGCAATTTATGGGTTCTCATGGATAGTGTTCCAGTTAAGTAGCCTGTAGATTAATGCCCAAGGCAATAATATCTCATTGCCTTGGGCATTAATCTCCTTGATAATGATACCTAATAGATGTGTTTAAAGGGCTTTCTGATCAAAATATTTCTTCAGTCTTCTGGAGACCTTTCTCCTGAGAAAGTTTGAAACTCTATTTAATGTAATGCCTCCCTAGTCTAAAGACGGGGGTTAAGATCAGTAGCCGCACGAGGTCTTGGGTTCGATTCCGAGGAGTTTTCTTAAAATATTTTTTAGGTTCTTCTGAATAAACTTAACATAGCACGTATTGTACATACATATATGTAACATAGTGTGGCCGATTTGGTGATAGGCTCGCCATCTCGCCACGAGACTTAGTACCTAGGCTAATCGTGGGTGTACCTACAGATACTGAGTTTCGTGGATGTGCTGGTACACCTCTCTCTGCTAACTCTTATTCCACCTGCTTACATAACAAAACAATAAAAACTTACTTGAGAGCTGTACCAGATTCGTCCCCATCTTCATAAAGCAATACAGCTTCGAAAATTTGCAATTGTCTCAGCAAATCTAAATCAGTTCCTTGTTTAGACATATAAAGTTGTATTATATCATCAATTCCTTGGTCTTGTAGAGCATCCACTTGGTCGTAATAGGTATCTCTATCAGGTATATTGTTCAAACACCTGTTTATTAGCGTTGTTGCATATATTAATAGTTCAGTATCCGATGCGTCGAAGTCTTGAAGAATTTTCATAACATTGTACCACGGTTGCTTACCATTAGCGCTATCTACAGTGTTAATTGCTTCTATTAAAAGTAGACAGTTTTTATCAGTGTATTCGACAAATACAAGCAGCAGTTTAAGTGCGGTTTTCACTACATGTCGGAATTTACTCGATATGAGTGAGTAAAGCCATTGGATGCAGCGTTTGTGAGACATTACTCCGTGCATGCCGTCCACGTACAGAAGAATCTGCAGATGATAAATAATAAACATTTTTTGACAAATTACACAAATTGATCTAACCCTTTGGTAAGCAAATTATTTGCTTGTGTTAAGGGTAAGGTCAATGATACTATTACAAAAATATAAATACACAGGCTTATTTGAAATTACGCATCACCTCTTGCAGGCAGCCTCTCTACATAAATCCCAACAACATTTGTCCTACGACTTTTTAAGTATAGTTCAACCACCTCTCTTTTTGCATCAAGATTAAAAAATATATCAAAACAACCTTGTAAGAAGCTAAGCGAGTATGTCGCGATCTTCTTATGTCGCGACTTTCGTCAATCCAAACTCTCTACTCTCTAATATGTATTTGTAAAACAAACCTGTCCGAGAGCCCTGAGGATGTAATCCAAGTAATTATGGTCGGCCATATTGCCGACTTGCATGAGGCAGTCCAGACCCTTGTTGGCCACGAACTCATGCACAAGGTCCTTGTCTGATTGTAGAATTTGCTTGAGAGTAAACAGAGCTTTTCGCAAATCTCTGCCCTGAGAATGAAGAAGCCTCTCTGAAAAAAATTAACAAATGCCATTAGATTCATTTTAAAAAAATTACAGGTGTTGAATCGTCTCTAATGGTACCAGTGCCGGTTAAGATCACGAGGTCTTGGGTTCGAATCCTAAGTCGATCAACTTTTCTTAAAATGTTTTTCAGATTATTCTGAACAAGCATAGCGTTGCCCGGGATTGGAGTGTGCCCGATATGG
>DVZR01000162.1:0-10583 GCA_018237405.1 Thisbe lycorias
TTAATAAAAAAATTAACTAAATAAAATCGGAAATATGCTTATTTATTATCTCTAAGGCGGAACGAAGTTCGCAGGGTCAGCTAGTACATTAGAAACATTTCTAAGTAATCCATACTTAGAAATGTTCAAAATGTTAATTGTAAGTAGATATATAGTGCATAGATCACTTCTACCGTACAAGCACACAAATTATATGAATGAATGAATAATCAATTTCCGTTTGAAATAAAATTAAGTCTACTTTTCCTGTTATACTGGCCTCCTTAAAACCGGAAGACGGGCTTGCTAAGACTGCCGCTATGGCGACAGTTTCCATTAAGGCGTACTACTTAAATATAATTAAAATACTATGTTACCGTGTTTGAAAATAAGTGTTAGGAATTTTATGTCAATCCGTTTTTAAGCTAAGCTAATACAGTTTTAGGATATATTTTGCATTTCATAAACTTATCAGATTAAAAAACTAATTTTTTTTTACTTGGCCTTATTTATAAATATGAATTTATTTACCACACATATTTACATCTATGACATATTTGACCTTTAAATGTTTACCATATGATCGCTTATTACCGCTATCAGATGGTTGGGATGTAGACTGGATCCCAACCCTCACCGGCCCACGGAGTAGCCTCGGACCCCCCTTTACAACTATATAAAAAGTTTAAATTGTAAATACATCTAACACTATATAATGCTTAATAAATATTTATAAATATTTAATAAATATTAATAAATATTAAAAAATATTAATAAATATTTAATGCTTTTATTAACTAAAACTCTGATTCAATACGTTATGCTATCTATGTATCATGATAGCAGACGAAATTATTGTCGAAAAAATATAGATATCTTTATTTAATACCTGAAAGATTGTAATAGTATGTCAGGATCGTGACGTTTGGCAATCCGTGCTCTCTGCCTACCTCGTAAGGGATTTGGCGTGAAGATGTGTTGTGTTGTTATGATAAAACCGCGACAAGATTTAATTATTAAAATTAAATTATAAGTAATAACAAAGTCTTTTGCGACTTAATACCTAAAAAACAACAAACAATAACTAATTCAAAAAATAAAAAGTCGACAAACATAGAATTTGACTATACAACTTTTATTATGTTTTAACTCATTTATATTATTAATACTTTATAATACTTAGTTTAAGTGGAGTCAGTCCTATCCGATCACATAAAATCGATGTAGCATTTTTTTTTGTTTAAGTATAAAATACTTAAGACATGAAAAGGTCATCCCCGCATAAGTAGACAAAATTTGTATTTGGAGACCCTAGGATTAATTAACGGGAATGTGTACTATGTGCAATATGCAAGGCAAATCAAGCACATAATAGTTCATCCTAATAATTATGATTAAAATAGTCAGTCTCTCCTAGGGCTTCGTGTAATGACACTGAAACCGACACTGATTACAGTGATAACTAAATATTTGATAAAATAAATAATCATTATAAATAAATATTAATAATGTACTGCCGCATTAAAAAGAAGAAATAAGTTCGTGGGTTTGTTTTAGGTAAAACCATAAACTACTGGATCGATTATAAAAAAATCGTATGTAAAAAACTATGTTATCAGAATTAAATAGGTGAAAAGTATTAGATAAATAACCATTTCTTGTGGCTTGCCTTCATGGTAAGATTTAATATAGGTAAAGCCGCGGAAAATGGCTTGTACAATATAAAATGATGTTGGTACCTAGAATAATGTATCCTCTTCCTAAATGACCATAAATTTTTATTTCAAAGAAGTGATGTAATAATGCTATTTCTTCAGGATCGATTGCTTCTGTTTCAAGATGGTCTAGAATTTTTTCCACAGATTTTCCGAACCTTCCTGACACAAGTACAAGATACGGGATATCCGTTTGATACTTTGTTATATCCTAATACAAAGGTATTTTTGTTAGTGTGTTTTGTTAGTACATTGTTACAAATTTAATGAACTCCGATAAATATAATTTAAAAATTATGGCTCACCTTCGGTTTAAAATGTCCTTTTAATAGTGCATGTCCCATTAATCCTGGAAACGAGAAATTATTAACCGCTACATAAGTTCGTTGAAATTGTTCGTGAGAAGTAGGAACACGTAGTTGTCCTTCACAAATTGCAGCAACGTCTTTGCGAGGTGTTGTATAATTTAGGTTTGCTGCTATTTTACCTTCTCGATAAGCCAGGAGAACCTGAAGATTTAACCAATTGTTTTAAAAATGAAGATTTAAAAATCATCGAATATTAAAAACAAAGTACGTTCACGCCTATTATCTCCGAAGAAGAGTGTTCGTATACTCATGACTATGGAGTAGGTGTACTAGACTAGAAATTAGTGACACTAAGAATAAAATTAATTAGATTTCAAAAAATAGGACAATGTAGGAACTTTAAATTGACCAGAAAGTTTTGATTAATTAGTAGTTAAAACCAAGACACACCCTCAGCGTCATATTACTCGTATGAATATAATTAATTAAAAACTAGTGGTCGCCCTCGAAACTTTGTTTTTATTCGACAGATTTTTTAGGAATTTCGAAACCTTTTTATTTGCTGCACATCTACAGTTTGAGTTCTTCAAAATGAGACTATACCCGATTTTCTATATGAGATCAATAGAGCACATAAATTATAAGTCTAGTATATATATATACTAATTATATTTAAAAAAAACAAGAAAAAAATTACCGAGCCGAGCTCGATCATTTAGATACTAGTTATCGTTACACACAAACATCTTAATGATATGGTAATTTTATTTTACCTAGTTTCTTATTTACCCTGATGATGCTTAGTGAAAATAATACAAGTGTGTTTCAGGGATTTGATAATACCAATTGATTCATTCAGGTACTACATTTTTAAGTAACAATTTACCTTTGTTAGTGAAGTTAAACCAGAATTCGCTTCTGTGTAACCGATATTTGACATAACACTCCCACATAAAAGAGGTAATTTACGATCTTTACAAAAAATTTCAGCTATTGCCTCAAGTTCAGACTTGTCAAATAATGGTTGAGCTGAAAATGTGAATAATTATAGTTTAAACGTTAAATCTAGCTCTGGGATTAAAAAATATAGTGACTAAAATAATATTAAGTGGATTTCATAAAACGTAATGGCAACAACTACCTACTTATAGTTTTGCCGAAATAGTTTTAACCAAAACCATAAGTAAAACAAATACCCTTACTTATTAACCCCGAACCAGAGGTGTATCTAGCACACTTAAGATACTACAAAGATAATACGTCACAGGGTGGTGTATGTTAGCTATCGACATATTGGCCGTATGCGTGTACGTACGGCCAATATATAATATTCTCAAGCAATATTTTTTTATTCAGAGGATCAAAAAACTAATAAAATAAATTGCTCGGTCCGAGAATAAAATTAATAAATTTGAAATTGCAAATACTTAGCCTCCACAGAAGTGGATCACAGCGTTGTAACTCTAGGAAACTGACAATTAGCATTTACAATTTGTCAGTAACTAGACTCGCGCCAGTGTAACGTAGACATAAATAGATTTCTTCAAGTGTATGTAAATTTTTAACTAACCTGTAGAACAAAACTGTGGAATTCAATACGATACGGATATTTATAAAAAAGTATCGCCGATACCGATATGATACCGGTACGGTACGGTATCGGGATGATACCGATATTAACGCCGAAGAATGAAGGAAAGATATAAAAAGTTGTAGGTTAAGAAACAGAAACAATTACATTACTCATACTTATATGTTTTTAGAATGATACTAGCTGACTAGGCAAACGTTGTTGTGCCATATAAATTATTTCTAATTGCGCTATTAGAAAACAAGGGTTGGAGGTAAAAGGGTGAAAATTAAGAGTATTAATGATAACGTACTATGTCCTATGTATTATGTTTTGACAAGAAAAATTTCATAAATTGAAATTAATCGCCTCTGTGGTCTAGCGATAACGGTGTCGGCTTAGATCACAAGATACTCGATCGAGGGTTCCAATCCCAGGACGGGAAACTTCTTAAAATGTATTTTAGAATATACTGAACGAACATAATGTTGCCCGGGATTGTAGTGCGCCCCATATGGCGATAGAATTGCCACCTATCACATCATGGGTCTTAGTAGCTTGGACTAGTCGTGGGTATATTGGTACATCTACTGACTGTTCGCAGATGCCTCCGCCTTCGCGTAAGCGAAGAAGCTGAGAGGTACTATGTTGATTATTATTTTTGTTATAATATATATCATTTATAACAACGCATTCTTAAAATTATTTTGTTTGATCTTATCTATATCCACCGTGGTGGAAGTGGTAACGCAACTTAGTGGTATGGTGTGTATTTGAGTTAAATCACATCGATGAATAGATTTATCCATTAAAATGTGTGTACTTATAAGCACTATATTTTATTATATTATGTAACGAATTACCTGCACCATAGCCTTCGACAAATTCTACTAATCGTGGCGATATGTTAGCCTCCTTATAAAATTGTTCCAAAAAATTAACGATGATCTCAGGTTCACAATTTATACCTTTAATTCCAAAATCAATAGTTGGAACATACAAACATTTTATATATTCAATTTCGGCATATATTCTGCAAAATCATATATAAATAAGATAAAGAAAAATCATATATTTTTGTACTTATTTAATATGTAAATGTATGTAAAAAAATGGAAAGAAGATTTTTATCTTTAGTGTACATGAAATATATTTTTTATCGTACTTACCTTTTAGCATTTTTTGCTTTTTGTAAAACGAGTACACTTACTGCATCAGCTATTACACAACCATCAGCATTCTCGTCAAACGATTTTGTACTTTCACTCGTAGTTAATTTTGTCACCCTAGGAAAATTAAAAAAATATGTAAATAAAACATACTTCTTGGTTGCAACTGTTTTGATTATTATTTGACTACGCGCTGTAACTATGTTTTGATATTGTCATTGTTGATATGAGAATTTTTGATTTGAAATATGCTCTAAAAATCGAAACCGGTAGGCTAATCATAAATGTGTGTATTTGTTTATGAAACAATACAAATGATTAAAATAAGGACTCAATATTTCTTACTATTGTTTTGGAAATTTAATTTTGTAAATTAGTTTTTAATAACCTTTTTTAAACAACTCCGGTTTTTTAAGCACTTAACCCAATGCTATGGGAAAAATCTCAAATATTTTTCAAAGAAAAAATCATTCACTAGTGGTATTCGAAGTTTTGCTTTTAACGGCATGTTTAGCACTATAAAACTATTCTAGTTTTTAGGTGTAATGTATTCAGAAAGCCTGAATAGCTACAGAAGTCCAAAATTTGCAAGAAATATAATATGTAGAAATATATTTTTTTAGTTGATGACTAATTTAGAATAACTCTGAATTTATCGAAAATATTAAAAAAGTCAAATACCTCCCATGTTGAATAAAAGTTTCTGGATGAATCGTTATAGCACATCCGGAGACAACCGCCATCTCACAGACTCCATTTCGTATATCCCTCCAGGCAAAGTCGAGAGCAGCCATGGAGCTACATGTTAAGCAATCCATGCTAATAGAAGGTCCTCTTGCATTTAGCCAATAAGAAATACGGTTGGCGAACATAGATTTATTTGAACTACAAAAAGATACGAATCGACAATATTAAATGTAACCAATAAGTAGATACAATTAATAAAAGAAAGTGACTGCCTTGTCAAAAAACTCTACAGTACGTGGTTACGTGAGACTTCCAACAAAGCCTCAAAAATACGTAAAAAATAAATTTATTTGTAAAACCTAATGTTAGCTTGTATTGCATAACCTTCATTCATTTAACTTGGGGTATTTGTTTAAACAAAATCGTTCGATATTATTATCGAACCATATTGATGTTTTATTGGATCATCCGGTCGTCGGATCATTTATATATTTTTTATTGCCTTGCCATTGGATACAGCTGACAGGCACTTCTATTCGAGCCGTCAAAAGAGCTCTGGTGAATTGGGCTAGGAAGGGGTAATTTAATATTTGGAGATGTTATGAAAATTGTGCTAGAGAAGCATTAAAGTGCGAACGTAATAACTATGGTTCAAATGTGTTTTAATAAAATAGATAACGAAAAAATCTCAGTGTAAATGTGTGTTAATTTTAATACAAGCTCCCTATATTCACAGGTATGCTATATTGAATTGTGCTGTAGCTTATCTTCTTTATATATAAAAATTTCGTGTCACGATGTTCGTGTACGCTAATCTTCGAAACCACTGAACCGATTTCAATAAAATTTATCAATAAAATCTATTATTTGGTCCAACTTAAAAAATAGGAGTTTTTATCTCGATTGACAATAATTTAATTATTTTTTTATTGCGAAATTGAGGTTTTTTATACATAAAGAATTTTAATCACTTCTAACTTCTACAAGTTTTTAATAGATGGCGGTATAATACATATAGTTGTCAAATAATTGAACTTAACATTATTCGTATAATAACCAAGTCATAGCGATGCGTAGCCAGATCAGCTAGTACTAATTATAAAATGAAATAAATTTTAAAAAGGATAGATAGTATAGAATATGCTGCATAAACTTACCCGACTAAAGACAAGCCGGTAGCAGATCTACAATCATCAAAATACAGTTTTTCATGTTCTACACATGAAGTTGCAGTGTATACTCCTACACCGCTATTACCGGAGACTTCTGCCAGACTTACACCTAATAAAAATGCCATACTTTTAAAATAAAAAAGAAACTATAATTTACACGTACCACTAATAGTGGATAATTAACTAATTTTAAAAATTTGATACCAATTTTTATCGACCACATTCATATGACTATTGTTATATAGCAATGTTGGTAATATGAGTTAAAATATGAAATTGACGTAACGAACTGGCCAATTTAAATTTAAATTATATTTGCATGGTGTCAGATTTCAAAATAAAACTTTTTTGTCATACATTCAAAAATTAAAACATAAATATAATTTGAGTGTGGCTTTCAATCATTTACATACATTTTTATTTAAAGAGAAAATGGATGCAGTGAAAATGATTTTACAGAAAAAGTCATTTTCGAGTACGACTTCTAACGCATCACGTTTTTTTAGACCATTCCTAATAAAGAATAGTCTTAAAAAAATTGACGACAAGCAAGATATAAAATTTAATAACCGTTTTATGGTATTCTCACTTATTTAATGTGACAACTTATTGTGCACGTATAATTTGTTGTATTTTGTTTTGGTGCTAGTTGGTAGCAGTGCAGTAGTTAGTGCAAAAATTTGGTGAGGACTTGTTATCTGTTAGTGCTGCTTTTGTAGAGCTTCGACTGCTATCATTATATAGTATTGCCCTGTTTGCTGTCTGATTTAAATAAATAAATAAATTATTATTGTATTGACGTCGATAAGTGTTCTTTATGTAATCTACATCACATAAATGATTGATTGATACATTTATTATATAACATAATTACTGCGAAGGTACACGCATAAACTTATTATAGAGATTGAGTTGACCTTAGAAAAGGGCAGAATACATTTTTTTATTTATTGTTAAGAAAAAAAAACGTGGTACATATAAAAAGCACTATAAAATACCAATTATGCTTAACACCAAAAGTGCTACATAGTTTGCATTTACATATTATACTCGTATTGTATTTTACACTTAAACAATTAACATTTAAAAAACCGGTCGTGCGAGTCAGACTTGCGCACGAAGGATTCCGTACCATTACCAAAAACGTGCGAAAAAGTCACAATTTTTGTACCCTTAAATGTTTGTTTTATTTTAATTTGATTATTTATTTTTAAAGTGAATATATAACTAAATATTTTGTGAATATTTCAAGCGTCTACCTGTTGTCGTAATCATGTAGAGCATAAATGCAAAAAAAATCACGTTTGTTGTATCGGAGACTCTTTAAATATTTATTTTGTTCTGTTTTTTAGTATTATTTGTTATACGGTAACAGAAATACATCATGTGTGAAAATTTCAACTGTAACTATCACGCTTCATGAGACAGACTGGTGACAGACGGACAGGCAGACGGACGGACAAAGGAGTCTTAGTAAGAGGGTCCCGTTTTAACCTTAGGGCACGAAACCCTAAAAATTTACATGAAATGAAGTTTCAACTTAGTTTTAATATTTATTTCAGTTACACCATCAACTATTTCTTTAGCTAACTCGTTAAACGAGGCACTAAATATCTGGTTGTTCTCTCGCCAAACACTTTAAATACGCGTGTTTTTTGTAACCTGTTTTGAATTCGAGTTCGAGTGTACACAGGTGTATTGTGTATATATTACTTTTTTTATGGATTCATCAAAAAATGTTTTTTAAGAGAGTTGTACTTCACTTTTTGTAAATCGGTAAAGTTCTGTAATGTCAAAAGGTATTTGCTTGGTATTTATTTAATTTAAGCTTAAGGTTATTTGGTATATATTTTTAAGTATTCTTAATTGGAGTTTATAAATATTGTTTAGATATGTACCTAGTGTATGTGCGTCCATAGCTACAAAGCCTATAATTATAGCGAGATTCAGCTAAACAATTATCAAATTATTTAAGTCTGATTGAAGCTTACTTCTGGCTACTTTTAGTCCTTTGTCAACATATATGTAACATCTACAAATTGATAACATGTGCTGTTCATAATAATATTGCTCACCTGGTTGCCGTAAAAAAGAACATGCAATGGGTATTTTATTGAATTTGACTAAAATAATTCTATTCTTAATGCAGCTCCTACACAACTTTACTGTGGTCCACTCACACCACAATTATTATACTGCCTTATCAGTTCTCTATGGTCCAAAGTAACAAATGCACATGAAAAGTCAAGGAAAGGAGCCAACATAATTTTTTTCTCGTTCAAATTTTCGTTTATCTCATCCGTAAACTGTATTAGATCTGTAGCACCCTTGCTGGATTGGAATCCAAATTGAGTCCTATATATTACGTTGTTGGCTGTGTAAAACGTATGCAACTGCCCACTAATATATCTTTCCAATATCTTATTAATAGAAAATAACAACTAAATAGGGCGATCTGACATACCTCACTTTTAGTTCATCTGGATATATGCCAGTTTTAACAATACAATTAATTAGATGTAAAATGGATATAAAATGGCTGGATGTAAAATAATAGGGAAAGACTTGTCGACGACAAGTCTTTCCCTATTATTTTAATATCCGTTACACTACAACTCTTAAGGCTAGGAGCACATTATGATTTAGTTTTTTATTATTATATTGTACAGAATGTGTTCCTTACTTAGTATCTTTTTGAAAAGAATTACGTATGAAATTGTCACGGGCGAAAGCTAATCAAAATATAAATCACATTTTATTATATTACGTAGCCCACATATTTCGTTCACTCCTCATGCTTTCTTTATACATTAAAATATTTTTGAACTTACCGGCATCAAATAAAGCTTCGTAAGCGTTTTCTAAT
Source organism: Thisbe lycorias (assembly GCA_018237405.1). Lineage (NCBI taxonomy): Eukaryota > Metazoa > Arthropoda > Insecta > Lepidoptera > Riodinidae > Thisbe > Thisbe lycorias. Next base: position 9,467 of record DVZR01000162.1, read on the forward strand.
AGCTTACGCATTACAGGGTCCATTAAATTAGCTAAACGATAATTAACCTTAAAAAATTGTGCATCAAATTTTTTAAGATCTGATATTTTCCCGGAATAATTTGGAATTTCTGGATGATTGAACACAAATAAACTCTCCAATTTAGTTGCAAAATTTTCCTTTAACAAAGAATAAAAGCATATTTAAAAAAAATAGTGGAACACGCCCACCCAACCCGAACCCCGATCACCAAACCCGCCAGGTTCCGGCAACAGCAAAGGTCGTTTTCAATTATCATGTTCTTAAACACAAATAAACTATCCATATTCGCTATCATAACTATCAATGTCTATATTACTATTTTCCGATACTTACTTACTTACTTACTTGAAAAAGTTAGAAAATAAGTTACATGATTCATAATTATAAATGGCTTTAAGACAATATTACTTAATCAGATGTGGATATAGTCATAACACTCAATATAAAATTTTAAATAAGTTTTTACCTTTTCATAAAGTTTTTTAGAAAAAGATTTCACGTCTGGGCAATCTGCGTAGATTCCAGATATTCCAGATATAACTATTTCATTGCCATCGTGAACAGGTTTAGGATTGATTTGATCCATATTAGCCTCCTTATGAAAGTTTTCTTCAACTATTCTCGATCTAGTAAATTAGATATTGAAATATAATATGATTACCGTTGAAACTAATACCGCTATCACTAGTTGCAATAGTAACATATTTATACTTGCTTATGTAAGTATGGAGCTTCCGTTATTGAACGACCACTTTTATTTATTTATTTAAACTTTATTATATACAGAGTGTCCAAAAAAACAGGACAGCTGCTTTAATGGGTGATAGTTTATCAAAAAAAGGTCTTAATTAGAGTATAATAAATACCACTAGTGCTAATAAATACGGATATATAGCCAAGTTAACATTTAATAAATAACACACAGGACGCGTGAATTTATCGATGAGTTCTAGCTAAGTACTATGTTGACGTACGCATATCATGTAGATACCTAGACTGATTCATTCACAGATGCTAAAGATGTTTATTCTAATTATTAAATAACCGGTGTCAGTTAAGACCACTAGGTCCTGGGTTCGAATCCCAGGTAGGGCTT
>DVZR01000163.1:0-10571 GCA_018237405.1 Thisbe lycorias
TACAAGCCCTGCTCAAATGCGGTCTCGATAGTCACTTGTTCAGGGATAGACACGTCTTCTGGGGTTTCTACAATCCAACCCATTTGCACACATTCTAAAAACGATACGCGTTTACCAGTTCTAGGATTTACCATATGACCAGTAGCTTTGTCAATTAAAGGTTTTGACATTGCCTCGTCAAATGGAACATAATTATCTGATTTTGAGTTAAGATCTTTGACTAAAATTGTAGAAGGATCGAATATATAATGCCCATAAACAAGTTCCTCAAATGATATTTTAGATCCTGTTTTAGGATTTAAAAATATTTGTTTTTCTATATCATATACGCCCATTTCTGACAGCTCTTCAGGAGTAAGTTTTTGAGTAATTGCAACAATGTTAATAGGTTTTGTATCTTTTATAATAACGCAGTTTTTGGATACTACGTCTACAGGTGTAAACCTACTTAGTTGCTCTTGTTCAAGAGAATCTTGAACTGTAAGTGGCGATTCGATTCCATTAAATATTATCCGACAGACTTTAGGTTCAATTTTACCTTGAGAAATAGCATCAATTAATGGAATGTCTTCGTAAATGATATGGAACGAATCAGATTTAACTTTCGTGACATTTTGCTCAGTTATTTCATCAATAACTCTTAAAGGCTGTCTTTCAGCATCTATTAACATAGCGGATATCGATTTTCCATTGTCACTTAAGGCATTATTTTCGTCACCTTTTTCAGTTTTTACGTATGTAACTGGTGATATAGATTCAGTTGGTTTTAAATTTGTTTGACTAGTAACGATTTCTGTTGACAATGGGTCTTTTTCATCAGATGAAATTTTCTTAGTACTTGCAATATTTGAATCAGATCCAGATTTCAAGTCTAGCGTAGAAGGAATGTGTTCAAAAGTGTCTTTAATTTTGCTTACAGTTTTTTCTGGTTTTTCAGGTTTCTCATTTTCTGATGTTACATTCTTAACCATGTCTATTGCTTTAGAAACTGCTAAAATGGGGGCACCGATTATGGCCACAAGTCCCATCTTAGTAGCTTCTGCAAAGCTGATTCTTTTACCGGTTTTATCTTTTATTTCGTGTGTATTTTTATCAACAAATCCTTTAGCAATACCTTCTTCCAATGTTACTTGCTTGCCAGTATTGGGATCTACAATGAAAACAGTTGTTGTAGTAACAGAAGCATTTTCAATACCTAAGATATTTCCATCAGCAACTGCAATTTCTGGTTTCGAGGCTATAACATTGGTATTTGGATCTAAGGATTTTTTGTGAGCAATATTGTCAACATTTTGTATATTTTCAGTTGTTTTAGGACTTGCGTCTTCTGGGAGTACATTATTTAAAGAAATAACTTTCTCAGTTACTCTGTCAACTTGGTCATTAGAATGGTCAGTTGGCTTTTCAGCATCTTGATTTGTCTTATTTTCAGCAGAATCAATCGTTGTGACACTTGTTTCTTCATACGATATGACATGAGATGTAGATGATTGGACGATAGTGATTTCTGTTTCTTCTTTCGACAACAGTTCTTTTGATTTGGGCAAAAATGTGTCATCTTCAGTGTCATCAGTTTTAGGAGAGATTTGATGTGATTCTTGATTCGCATTCCTGCATTCTTCTGTATCGTTTACCTTATTTGTTTTTTTAGAAGAAACTGGTTGAACATACTCTGGAACTTCATCTGAAGAACTGTATTTAGTTAGACTTGTTGTAGGTTTTTCAGATGAATCGTCATCTTTTAGAGTAACTGATACGCTCGTATTTTCTTTTAGATTTTTTGTTTTTTCAAGTATATTATCAGGAACTGAAATCATCTTTGAAGTATTAGGGTCAACTTTAACTTTAGGTTCGGGATCATTTTTATGAACAGAAATATCTTTTTGTTCTGGTTTCGCAATAACTGATTTGTTAGTTTCTTGGTCTTTAGGAACTATTTCATCTTTTTTAATTGCAGATTTATCTTTAGGAATTATTTTATCTTTAACAATGGAGGATTTATCTTTAGGAATTATTTCATCTTTTTTAATTGTAGATTTTTCTTTAAGAATTATTTCATCTTTAACAATGGGGGATTTATCTATAGGAATTATTTCGTCTTTATTAACTGAGGATTTATCTTTAGGAATTATTTCATCTTTATTAACTGAAGATTTATCTTTGGGAATTATCTCATCTTTTGTAATTATAAATGGTCTTTTTTCATTATTTTCAATTTCAGTAATCTCTATATTATCATCATTTTTACCAACAACTTTTGTAATATTTTTACTCAAAATAGTATTGCGATCTGTAGTAACATTTCCTTTTGTATCCCGATCACCTATTTCTAAAATAGAACTTTGAATACTTTTTGGTTTTGTCTGTTCATTAGGTAAGCTTTGAATATTTTCAACTTCATTTTGTTTGAAACTCGATAATTTACTTGTCAAAGCTTTCGCACCTTGTACCACTGCCATTCCTGCCACAACTGGCGCCGCAACTACAGCAACCAAACCTATCTTAGCAGCCTTTTTAATGTCAATGGATTTACCAGTCTTAGGTTCTTTCATTTTGCCAGATTTTGAGTCTAAAATACCTGAGTCTAAGGCTTCTTTTAACGTAACTGGTTTACCATATTGGACACTGTATAATATACTCTCTGGATTAATTACTTTTCTTTCAAGTGCTTCTTTGAAAGTTATGACCTTATTGGGAGATTTAGGATCTCTGAATTTCTGAGTTTTATTATCAAATAGTAGTTCAAATGCTTCGTGTAAATCAAGCATTGCCATATCTTTATTTGGGGTTTTTAAAGTTGTTTCTGTTGTTACCTCCGTAATCAATATTCCACTTTCAATAGCTTTCGAAATAGGTTGAGTTTCTCCTGTTCGGGGATTGGTAAATGTCCCTGCTTCAATATTTATATATCCACAATTTAGTGCATCATCAAAATTAATATTGGTATCACTTTGAATAAACTGCTCTTTCATCGTATGTTCATCCCTTACTATTCCTGCACGTCGAGCTTCACTAATAGAAATTATTTCACCTGTTTTAATATTTTGTACTTCATTAGCATTAAGTAAAACGTAGTCAGTTAAAAGTTCTACCATTTTTGTTGTTACCGTATGTTGGGATGTAAAAGTTTCTGTTATTGTCGTGACAACACCACGGATTTCGGAAACCTCTTTATCAAGTGTTAATGAAATAAGCCCTTGTTCTAACGCATTATCTAAAGGAACAATTTCCTTTGTATCAGGGTTTATAAAAACTTTTTTATCTAAATCGACTATGTTTTGCTTTAACGCTTGGTCTAACGTTATTGTTGATGAGTTTTGTGGATATGGTACACTCATAAGTAAATTATTGTCAACTGCATCATTTAGTTGTAGATGTCTATTAGTTAATGGATGTTTGAATTCACCCGTTGCCGGATTTATTAAATTATGTTTTAGTGCAACAGAAATCGTCATTGCTGCAGGTGGAATGTTTTTAAGTGATTTATGTGTCGATTCAGGGAAAATATTTGCATTAACTGCCTCAATCAAATTTATAGGTCCATCATCAGTAATAACAACATTTTTATCGTGGTCAATTACATTTCCCTCAATCGCTTTTGCAAGAGTTATCTCTTGCGTTGGCGATATTCTAATTACTGACAGCGGATCAACGATATCACAGATAATAGCTTCTCTTAAAGATAAATGACTACCTATCTCTGGATGAATAATTTTTCCTGTCGAGGGACTAATAAGACCTTGCTCCAAGACTTCAGTTAAAGTAAGACTTCTAACTAGCGGTACTAACACTTCATCTTGACCTTCTCCGTCCAAGATTCCTCGTTTTAATGCTTCCTTAATATTTATAGTATCACCATGTATCGGATCAACTATATTACCCGAATTTTCGTTGATTAAGCCAATTTCTATTGCTTTATGTAATGTAATTTCTGATCCGTCTTTATTTCTGTAGGTTTTGACAGTTTGCAACGTATCTGCAGTTTCTTTATCCAATAAGCCATCTTCAAGAGCATCAGTAGGCAATAGAACTTGTTTCCGTAATTTTTGCAAAATAACAGGTTTTGCTTTTTCAGGAATGGTTGTTTCATTTGTAACTTCTATATTATATTTAGGAACAGATGAATGGGTTTTAGAAAGTTTTACAACTTGAGTTACATTTCCCGTGCTACTTTTAGGTACAGTCTCTATAATTCTTCTGTTATCTGCATTCAAGCTATTCTGGATAGTTTCAACTGTAATAAATCCCTTTGAAACAGCTGCTTCAACGGAAATAGGTTTAGATGAGACTTGAGAAGTTAATGTATTCCCAGTAGTTTGAATGGATTTTTTGACCTCGCTTGGTATATATTCTATTTTAGTACTGATATTTTTAACTGTATGCGGGTCAACAGGGTTTCTTTCGTAAGTGTCTATTCCTTTTCGATTATCTAAAGGAGAGGCTTCTTTTGTAGTTTTAGAAATTTTATATTTATTCTCTGGTGTTTTATCGCGAATTGATTCTTCATACTTTTTGTATGTTTGAGGGTCAACAAGTCCTCTTTCATACGCTACTTCTAATGGTAATTCCTCACCAGTATTTGGGTCTACAACCATAGTACTTTTGACAACTTGGATAACTTTAGATGCAGCAACTAATGGAGCGCCTACAACTGCTATTAAACCAAATTTAGCTGCGTCCGCAAAATTAATACTTTTACCATTAGAATCTTTATAGACAGCAGTATTTATATCAACAACGCCGGTGTCTATAGCTTGTTTAAGCGAAATTTGTTGTTTAGACAATGGATGAATTACTGTAACATTATCATTGGGAACTAAACCACGTTTTAAAGCTTCGTCGATTGACTCTGAGCCACCTGATGTTGTTGATATAACTAAGGCTGTAGCAGGGTCGTATATAACATCTGGAACAACTTGAACAGGTTCTGATGAGAGATGCTCTTCAGAAAAATCTTTACGAAGTAAAGGACCTGTTTCAGAAATTTCAACTTTATCAGGCATTCCAGCTACTGATGTAACTGTAATGACTTTTGTCGTTGACATTGTTTCAGTCAAAGTCACAAATATAACAAGATTACGTTCAAGAGCTTCACTCAAAGTTAAAGTTTCATTATAATAGTTGTAATGACCCGTTGAATCTATTATATGATATTGCAATGCCTTGTGTAAAGGTATTTCTTTTTTAGACTTAGCATCATAAACTATAACTGATTCTGAGTTAATTATGTTAAGTCGCAAAGCTTCCTGAAGATCTAGAACTCTATCGGTACCAGGTATTATGAATAAACCTGTTTTAGGATCAAAAAGCCCCTGCTCAATAGCATCTTTAAGTAACCAACCACCTGTCGGCAACTCTATTGTATTTTTCTTAATAGTAAGCGACGTAACGGTAGGTTCGGTTACAACCGTCTCTGATGTAACTGTCCTAATTTCTCGAGATATTTCTTCACGGGGTTGGATATCTTCATATCTTGTATAATCAGGACTTTTCATAGTCTCCGGTCTATTTTCACGTTGTAATTTACTTTCAGGACTAGGTGGTAAATCTTTGATAAACGACTTTTTAGTTATTTTTAGTTCAACTACTTGGCCCGGAATAAGATTTGATTGGCTAACACGGTCTGCTAATCTCGCTACTCGAGGTTCATCTACGTCAATACCTAACAATCCTTCATCTAACGCTTGTTGTATTGGGAACACGGTACCTGTAATAGGGTCTGTGAATGTTTGTGTATTTTCGTCAATAAGTCCTCGGCGTATAGCTTCCGAAAAAGTAATTATCGTTTCAGATTTTCGTGTTGTATTAGTTACAGTAACGTACCTTTTAACTGTTTTAGTAACTGTTTGCAAGGTAAGAGTGATATTAAGTAAAGAATTTAAAAGTGCTGCACCTTCAGGTGTAATCATGTTTATTTCCACAGCTTTATTAAAAGGTAATGGCTTTTTAGTAGTAGGATCTAATAAGAAACCCGTTTTTGGATCGAGAACTTCCTTAAATACAGCGTCCAATACAGTAAGTTCTTTATCTTTTTCAACAACACCAATCTTCCGATTAAACATTTCAAGTACTTCTGGCCTAACTATAGACACTTTCGGGCAATCTTCCAAAAACACGAGATCGCCACTTTCGGATTTTAAAAATGTTTCACCGTTAACATATTTGAGATTACCTTTACTAAGAGCTACATTAAACGAAACAAACTCGCCCGTTTTAGGATCTCTAAATCCATCGATATCAAAAATTGATCTTTGAGAAACAGAAGTGATAAGACCACGATCAACCGCTTCAGCAAAAGTGCAGATTTCGCCAGTTAAATTATCGCGAAATTTATTTTCAGGGAGGATTATTCTAGATGCTAGAGCTTCAGATAATGTTAAAAGCTGTCCGTTAGTAGTGTCAGTGATACATTTAATATTTTCGCTATCTAATACACCCACAGAAATTGCTTCTAAAATATTTAATGGCGTTCTATTTGTTGCAGATAAAATTTTACCGTCATTGGTCATTAAACTATTATCACAAACATCTTTGAGCGTCATTGGTTTACAAATAAGGCGTTTGTTAGCAGCTTCTTTAAACGACAGCTTTTCTTTTGTTACATTGTGTATATATTTAGAGTGTTTCGTATTTATTACATTACTAGCTATTGCTTCCGCGATAGTAATTTTAATATCATTCTTGGGATCAACAACTTCCCTAACATTTGGATTAATAAGTTCATTTTTAATAGCAACGTCTATTTGGAATCTATCACCTGAATTTCTATCCAAAATCCAACCACTATTGTCTACAAGTTCATGACTTATTGCATCTGACAAAGATAAAGCACTTGATTTAATTTTAATAATCTCATTATATATGAGGTAACCACGTTGGTATGCTTCCGAAATAGTAATGTAACTACCATTAGGCAACTTATAAAGTCCCCTTTGTAAATCAACCTGACCACGATTTAGTGCATCCGATATACTCATCCCTTGGCCTGGAGTTTCTTTATTGTCAACAGTCACCTTTATTCTTTTTTCCGCTGGGTCTGCTAATCCTTGTTCAGCATCATACAGCTCCCTCTGAATTGCTTCTAACAAAGTGACTTCATTACCATCTTCAGTCATGCCGCAGGGGCCTGTTAATCGAGCAGCTAATTTAGGATCGATTAAACCTTCCCTTGCTGCTTGTTCTATGGACATTGTTTGTCTTGTTTCTGGTGAAGACAGCAGTCTTCCTGTTCGTACATCTAATATTCTCATACTAATAGCTTGACCTACAGTGAGAATTTCTTTTGTCTCTGGATGTACAATACCTCTAGATTCTATAATGTTGGGTCCTTCGTACATTTTGTGTACTCGCTTGAGATTCCTCACGTCTGGTCTATTTTCTTCACTGATTATTGTTTTAGTTGTGTAATTAGGTGAGCTTAATTTGCCATTGGTCATTGTTTTTAATGGGGGTTGGCCATCAAGTTCCGTTGAGTGTGATGTCCTGATATATCTGTGACGTTAAAAATATTTTAAATTATATTTGAATAATGTGATCTTTTTGTTTTAGGGAGATTATTATAAACTTCTACTAGTATTTCATAAAAGTATATATGCAAGATATTAATATTTTTCTTTGAAATACTCAAATAATCCTTTGTGGATTCAGTAGAGAATCACATAGAGAACGAGTGGAACCATTTAAGATGGTAATAGTACTTTATCTACACTCATATTATACAAGGAAAAAATTGTATTTTTGTATTACTTCAAAAATTCTTTCACCATTAGAACGCTACATTATCACTGAGTAACATAGGCTATATTGTATAGCTGTTACCTGCGGCTTTGTCTGCGTAAGACCGATTTACGCAGGAGAAGTTGTGCGAAACCGCTAGTCTAAGAATATAAGGATAAACTTACTTTTCCGTGGTATAGTGTGTCGTGTAGGTGTGCTCGGTAGTGGCAACATCCTGCATGTTAAATTCCTGGCGGAACGATCGCGCTGAGCGCGGCGCCATTGCCTCGACAAGACGCTGAAAAAAAAAACAACAACAATTTTAAAAATAAATCAACTCTCGGACCTTAGGACTAAGGCCACGGGTTACAGACTAAAGCGACCCTTTTCGAGCTAAATACATGGTTGCGACTAGCGCCCATAGTGAGTCCGTCTAGTCTAGTGTCTAAGCTTTTTCAACCGACTTCAAAAAAGGAGGAGGTTTGTATTTTTTTGTGTTTGTTACCCCAGAACTTTCGACTGAACGAACAGATTTTGATGATTCTTTATTTATTTGAAAGCTGGTGCTCCCCGTGTGGTCCTTTTTTTAATTCGTTACGCCACTTTATTATTTAATCTGTAAAAAAATATTTAATCTTTGAGATCAATATCTTTACGATAGTTATGATTAGAAATAAATAAATAAATGTAATAAAATAATTCAGAGTGCAGATGCCTTGTTCCAAAATATTTTGTAGCGAAAGGGTTTTTATGGGTAAGTAATAAGTATAAAGGATTGGAAAAGGAGGCAACCGGTAAAGAGATAAACCTGATGGCAAGTGATATGTGCTGTCCATAGATATTCCTAGCTCCCGAGGCGTTGCAGGGGTATTGCCAACTTATAAGATATAAGAACTCAAACTCTTTTTAAAGGCACTTTGGTCATTTCGCCACGAAAGATATGTTTTTTCTTTTTTTTCACATAATTTGTTTAAAACGCTACATAAAATCAAGGTTAAGTCTAAGGAAATAATGTATTCAGCCTTAGTCTAGATATTGTACTATTGTTTTCATTAATATAAAACAATTTATAAGTATATAATATTTAATCTAAAGGATAAAAGAAATGTTTTGTAGAGTCTAGAAAAAGTCAAGTAGGTTAGATAAACTGGACCCTTTAGATCAGGGTTTCTTAAACTTTTTGTTCCACGTCTAATAGTACCCCTATTTCCCTATAGTACCCCTACTATGGGGAAATAGGGGTACTATTAGACTTTCAAGACCACGGCAAACCCCTTTAAAAAATACTGACTCTTGATAGGCATTCTATTAAAGAATAATACAAATAAGCAATAGATATACGTGTTTATCGTTAAATAATAGAACAAATAAAATATTTTATTTAAAAGAAAATATAAAAAAGGTATAGAGAAGTCTTGGGTGAAAAATATTGAAAAAAAAACATATGTAGGCACTTATGTATCTATTTATACTTTACTGTACACCAAAAAAGAAAGGACATAACAGAATAAAAGAAAAACTTAACAGTATATAGAGTACAATACTTAAATTATCCGGCAAAATTTTATCGCGTACCCTCTATAACTCAATGGCGTACCCCCAGTGGTACGCGTATCCCAGTTTGAGGAACCCTGCATTAGATAAACTGGCAGTTTCGTCTTGATGAAGGGGAACTAGTGGAAAGAGATATCGAAGGAAATATTTAAGCAAATATTTGCTTGTGATGTAGATGTAAGACAGCGATGGAAACATATATATAGATACAGGAATATCATAAACACCGAAACCCAGAAATACAAACATCTATGCTCATCACACAAATGTTTGTCCCTGTCGGAAATCTAACCAGATCCCCCTTGATCGCATAGCCGGATCTCTGACCACAAGACCACCGAGGCGGTCAATAATGATGAATCGATAGCCGTTCCAAAGATTAAACATACTAACCCGGCACTCATACGCGAAGTCATATTCAAATTCATCCATTTTCACAATATAACACTAACACATCAGTCTCATTATTAGTTATTAAAAAAACACTTAAACACTAAACACTTTAAAATGTAACCTATTAAAGAAACATTGGAAATCCGTTAAAACCGTTATTCAGAACACATTCGAATTATAAAATAATAATAAAAAATAAATATATCACAAAAAACATGTAATCGCGAGTAATACTGGCGTGAAACTGAATGAAACGAAGAAAACCGTAAATCGGAAAAAATAAACGCGCATTCTAAATTTAAATCTTTTCGTAATGGCTCCCGACATGTCTAGCCGTGTTAGATGTGAATTATTATTACGATATCATATCATTCCATAACAATAGTGGATTTAACTAACAGCTGTTTAGAGGTTTTTAGGTTAGGAAAATGACTGGGCTACTCGGAGACTCAATAATTGAAGATGCGCGCGCATTTTGTTGCGCCGGTGCGCCATTGTAAAGCGTATTGTAGCCGGTGAAACAACTAACACGCCAATATATTTCGTAATCCAACATATTAAAAACGAAAATAGCATCTATTCGTCTTGGCAATGCAGCCCACCTCTCGAAATCTATTCAACTGTACGACAAAGACTTTGTCGTGATGTTTTCCCATGATCTAACAAATTAAATAAAACTAATCGAGCAAAGTATGTGTATTAGGTACTCAACATTACCAATGCAGGGATAACTTCATATATCTATAATATAAAATTGAATCCCTGAATGTATTGCTAAGCGCAAATCTCGAGAGCAACTGAACCGATTTCGCTAATTCTTTTTTTTTAATATTCTTTGAAGTACAAGGATGGTTCTTACGGAGAGAAAATTTTAAAAAATTGCCTGACAAAATTAAAGAATCGACTAT